>JAFIRS010003485.1:0-131638 GCA_018342105.1 Gonioctena quinquepunctata
GGATCCCAGAATGGGCCAGAATTGACTGAAACTACTGTTTGCAATTGGCAGGATTTCGTTAAAAGGGGTTGTGTCTAAATTATGAATCCAAAGAATGTTCCAGGCAAGAGAGTACGAATATCTATCGGTAGGTTATTATCAATATCATGCTTACTCAATATTTTCAGAATTCTAGTGGCTGCAGTGTGGCCTATATTTTCCTCTAAGAAACACTACCTTAGGTCACTGATTCAAGAAATTTTATGTTCTTCCAAATCTACAGACCTTGAGAATTGATAAATTGTATTATTTACCTATATCTGAACTCTCGATAGATTCGTCAAAAAATTGATTACCCTCTTGATCTTCAAACCGATTACTCGTATTAATAATTCCTTCAGCGTTATCAGAAGTCAAAATAGGAATAATAGCAGCAAATGTATTGTTACTAGCCTCTGTGACTTCAAGAATTGATTTTACTGGTATCTAAGCAAAGACTGAGCCTGGATCATTTTTTGTATTTTCATTGATTCTACATTCCTGTTGAGTATTCAAAAATGGCCACTTCATTCTCCTGCGTGGAGTCATATGAGACTGCGAAATTGCATGGTATCTAGGCATATTTTACTATATGTTCATGGAAAAGTGATAATTCTTTACGTAGAGGTACCTTATTCGAATACCGAGTACACAAAAAAAGAAATTACCTACCTATATTTTAATCCGTGAATTCAATGAATCTCACTGTTAGCACTCACCTTGAAAAAGTATGTATATAAACAATGAAAAACCAAATGGCAATGGCAGGGGAAGCACAAAACCATAGAGAACACAAAACCATAATCAAACTCGAAAAGACAAGACGCCATAACCCATAACCTGTTAGCGCGCGTCAACGGTCTAAACTGTCCAGCGTTGTCAGATTTCACGAGAAAATCTTCCGTAAGAAGTAACCAATATTTTCATCAACCAAACTTCTACATCATTCGATTTCAAAATCATAGAGTTGATTTCTTTGTATCATTTTTGGAAAAAGATTTATTGTGGTGGAAAAATTCCCACAATAGCAATTTTAATTGTGGCAATGAAATTGGATTTCACTGCCTAACACTTCGTAAAGAATAATCTGGCAATAGGTGTTAGATCGACCAATCAGATGCAGATCACATTGTGCGCCGCCTGAGATTACGCTGGTAAAGCGGGAGTCAGGTTTTATTTGAATAATTTTAAACTCCATGCACTGTGGAAAAGCCATGAATTTTCACTGAATTGCAACAAAAATAGATCTGTCTCGTTTCTTAACACTGAGTACTATTGAGTAGGGGATACGTATACCTCTGTTAGTGACGGAGTCGATCTTTGCAAAGTATATAATCTTGATTTGAATTTGAATTTCTCTTTTAAGATTCCATTCGAATAAATAACATTTTCAAACTCGAGTCTCATGGAAATCATAATTATGGAGTAAGATATAATATATTATTTCATTGGTCTCTCTACACTAGAGATGATCATCGTCGTCAATATCATGAATGTCAGATACCTACATATTTTATTTTATTTCGAGATAGCATTTGCTTTGAATTTATTTAAATATAATACCACATAATATAAAACTATAGGTAATATTGATGTTTTAAAATGTATTATTGTACCTATTGTAAAATATTGTTCGGCATAAAGTTGTGATTCCCGCACACTATGATTTTCATTTCAAAATTGAATGTTCCTGAGAGGTTAAAAAGGCTCACAAACTGCCCAGCAAACATGAATGAGAGGTAAATAGACGGGCCTTGCTGTTAACTGCGGTAAGATGTCGACAGCGGAACACCGATGTCTGTAAATAATTGGACTCTCTGGCTGAACATACGCATATTGATTATGGATGTTTTGAATTTAGCCAGAAATTACCCGTTAAAGATTTGCGATAATCGCGCCCATGTCGTTTTGACACAGTATGTGGCATTACACGCCGCGACCTCTGTAATGAAAATGCAACATTGGCATTACTGAATATCACATATCACATTATCACATTGGCAGTTGGCCCTACTGCTGATTTCGTGTAGGATTGTAGGTCATGAAAAATAATCACAGTGGCGAGAATTTTTTCATCCAGAAGCAAGGTGTTCCCTCCCCAATGAACATCAACATAATCCTAGCCCACCTAAACCAAAATGTCATCAAAATATTACTACAATTCCTCAATTTTAACAAAATTATACTATAAATCATACCCAATTCCCTATCTGTCTATACCTGGGTGCTAATAACCGAGGCAACATTTCTGGGTGTGTAATCATAGAAATATAATAAACACTAGAACGCCAAACTCGACGTCCGAGATTCAGTGGAACGACCCTACATAGGGGATGATCACCGACCATTTGTACATGCGCAGAATGCCTTTTCTGGTCACGTCGTTGCCAAGTTTTGTTTATTCGTATTTTTCAAATCAGGTTCGGCTTAGATTATCTGCGGTTAGGGCATGTAATTGGGGGAAATCCAGTGAAGTTGGCAACCCCGCCCCAGAATTCTATGATGACCTAACAAGCGGAGAAAGAGAACAGTGTCGGCTTTTAACAGTTTTGATACCGGTTTGCTTTCGTGTTCTGTAATTCGTTTGCTTGCCATTTGTGATTTGTGCTCCGTCTTCTGTGTTTTCTCGTTGTTTTAATGAATATTGGGTTTTTCTGACATTCCCATAGTTCATCAGTTTTACTTTGAATATACTTATTTTTGGTTAATTTTATTTAGTAAAAACCGTCTCAAGTGCTTGGACAAGTAATAGATAAAATGAAGTGCATGGTTCTCTTCTGTGAAAATAAAGAAAAAATTCCAGGATGACTTATTTTATGTAAGTATATAAGTTTTAGTAAATATTGGATGAAATTATACATTGTTGTCATTCAAAAGTTGAAATTATTGTTAATACTGAACTTCAGTTGCCAATATGATAACCTTTCCCAATGTAACCCGAGGTGTAACCATATAAAATAATATCAATGAATAATTGATGAATTCATAGACACCAATTGCATTGTTTTTTATAGGCTCACTTAAAGAAGGCATGACTCTTGGAAGATATCCCACCAAAGAACATTTAAGTGACAGAAATTGTGTGTGTGATGTGCACTTCAGGGTGGAAGATAGGTTTGTGGTGACCAATAAACTCAGATTGAGACCCGATGCTATTCCATGTCTGAATTTGAGGAAACCATTTGTTCCAAAGTTCCAAACAGTTCGAAGTTTCAGGTTAGTTTATGTAGATGAACAACAGGATGTAGATTAACTGAAAAGGTTACATGGAGGAAACTTCTTTGTATCCATACATTTTTGGTGCAATTTTGAGTCATTTAATGATTGAAAAAATGTCACTTATTAACACTCTTGTTATGAGTTATATTATTGTAATGGTAAATTAGCAACTGAAAGTATGTTGCATTATAAATATTATTCCACGTATTCCGTAACAATCAATACATTGGGAATAATAATTTTCATCATTTCATGTTCCAGGTTAATTTAGCAGTACAAACAATCAGTCTAGTGTTGCAGATGCCCTAGAATTCCTAATAGTGGATGTCTGTGATCTAAATTTTGCTGGGGCAAAAGCAACAATTGAATTTATCAGAACTGTCGATAGGGCTTTCGACCTGCTCAATTCCAGAAACCCCTTTGGGAAGGGTTATAAAACACCAATGAAACCTGAAACTGAAAAAGTATGGAGACCCCTACTTGAGGAGACAGTTGTGTATTTGAGGTCTCTGAAACATATTGATAGAAAATAAATTCTGAACTCAAAGAACAAAACTCCCATTCTTGGATTATGCATAACAATTACATCTGTTTTGGGAATTTTTTATGAATATGTGAAAAAACCCAATTCACCATTGAATTATATTCTGAACTATAAATTTAGCCAGGACCTCTTAGAATTATTTTTTAATTGTATTAGGTAAATGTAAACAATTGTGCCGATCAGAACAATATCAAAATACTTCAATTTTTCAGGGGACGGAATGTCTGGAACAATAATCCTACAGCATACCAATTTTTTCATACATTCAAGAGATTGACATGATCTTCAAAATCTTCAGGGAAACTGTATGAATCTGGATAACACCAATATATTGACAACCCACACAAAGGCCAAAAAAATCTATGCAGACTTGAATTTGGATGATATGTCTATTACAATATGACATCGATATCAACGATATGTTAATCGAAGATGGGGAATTTTATCATTTAATTTCATTCCTCCCTTTTTTGAGTACTCTGACAGAAAATGTGGTTTCTGTAGTTTTGTTGAGCGGGAGGAGATAGGTGACCAACCAAACATTCTTGGTACTTACCTAGAAATCAATCTTTCGGACTGTCCATGGTTACCAGAGAGTAGTGCTTCGGATGACACTTAAAAAGCTAAGGTCCCCATCTTCTTAACTCACAAGTCTCTGACTTCCGAGAGTTGCTTTGCAACCAAGTTGGCGGTTAAAACACTTTTAAACACTTTTTTTTTATTCAAATCTTAATGAAAACCACCATTCGAATTTCGAAAATACCTTTAGAAAATGTTTTCTCAAACTCACTGATGTATAATGGGCCCAACGGTTTAGGCCGATGGAGACACAAATAGTCATTTTTTATTTTTGTAATTTGTAGGCTGCTCTTTGAGTAAAATAGAATCAATTCCCATCAATATTTCAAGTTTGAATTTTTTTGAAGACCTAGGATTTTATGTAGATTTTTCCGATACATTTAAAGTGGAAACATTACAAAAACAATCTTATTTTTTTATTGGAAATGAACAAAATATTTCTATTTTCAAGGAGTCAAATTTAAAGTTTTTCTGTATATTTCATTAAAGGAAAACTATATGATATTGCAAATTGTTTTGCCATAGAAATGGATTTCTATGCTTATTACCGACAACTTATACCAGATTAACGAACAAGAAGTCAAAAATCCTAAGACCGGCCCTGACGACACGTTGAATATCGCGCTCAATTACACTATCTATTGCGCAGACTCGGTGGTCGGTGAATTTCCCCTATGAGGTGCCACACCATTCTCAACTGATTAGCGTTCTAGTGTTTATTATATTTCTATGTGTGTAATGCTCCGCCGTTGCTCCGGAGCGAGAAAAGTATTTACCTATGTTGTGTTCTATGTCTATAATAACCCCTCCTCACCCCTATATATTATATATATATATATATATATGTCTTAATCAATCAATCAATCAATCATACATAAATAACATATGAAATGCAGGAATCTGGAAAGTAGTATCGCTTAAGGCGAGACAACACTACCTTCCACAGGAAGATCGGCCTGGCCAACTTCCCAAAGGGAAAAGGCCAAATATCAGGAAGAAGAAGAAGAGAATTTTTTCAGATTTGTGTGTTGTCCATAGACAAATTAAAAATAAAGAGACTGTTTGAAACATTGGCGATCTTGACCACCAAGTTTTTGGTACGGCCAGTCGCGCATGGAGGCGCTGCCCGCAATCAACAGACGACTGACATGATAATTTTCCAATTTCGACATTTGTCAGAAAATGACAAACTACGTAATAATTTCAGAATTATTCTACTGTTGTCATCGAAAAATTAATTATAGAAATTATACTATGGACTTGAATTATGAACCCAACGTCGAAAATGGAATGTTTTGTTATTCGAGTTGACGCTGAAATTCCTCGAAATATTCTTTCTCAAGGTAAAATATAAGCTGCTTTTCACAAACTGATACTTATTTCCATCCATCAGTTGCAGACATTTTCTCACAAACTGATATATTTCCGTCCATCATTTTCCATTTCCTATCACCATTTGAGGAAGTACGAAGATTATCATCAAACTGGAGCATTTGTTAGGTATACCTACTCGTTCTCCTTTGTGCTAATCAATGAACAAAATTATTGAAGGTTTGTTGTAAATGTAATATGTTTTTATTTTGGTTGATTTGATGATAAGCGACTGAAGAATATTTTAAATTTTGTTGTTTTTCGGAGTTTTATTATTGTTTTGTCTGTAATTGTACCTTGTCCTAGATACAATAAAATGTGTTTTTATAGTTATTAGTCTTGTTTTATAAGATCTTTGATTTTGTTCTTGATATCATTAAATAAAGATTTAACCACGAACGAACTAACAGATTCTACGAATCGATTACTGTATATATTTTATTGGTGATCGATTTGCCATTCCTGTATTTCATATGATACAACCATTCATATGGAATACAAGAATAACAAATCGATCACTTATAAAATATATACCATATCAATCATATGAAAGTAACACATTTGAAAAACCCGCCTTATTTCAATCGGTCTTACCAACTGTATTTAGTTCGGCCAGTTGCGAGATATGTCGCCACTGTATAAACGTGGTGCCAACTTTTACTGCAGGTTTGACCACTCTCTTTATTTTTAGTTTCTCTATGGTGTTGTCATTCGATCTATTCAGTGAAATATTTTTCCAGGCCAGTTTAAAATGCAATATCTGGGAAATATGGATGAGTATCTTGGAAACCATTTGAGATACAATAAAAATGGTTGAAATGGAGAAAAAGTTGTCTGTTTACGTAAATAGGAACAATCTGGCTCTACAGTTTCAGAAATCCTCTACAATTAGTGGCTTCAGAGAGTGAAAACAGTGAATTGTATATATCTAGTCCATGAATCAGTCGATTCTGAATGTTTGGTGAATTTATTGTGTACAATAATGACCTATCTTCATTGAAGCTTCACTGTTTTCGAAGATATAATGCTAGATTGTTCTTAGGCGCTCATATGGGCCATTTTGTTTTCATTGAAACCGTCTTATGCTCATTGCCTTCCAAGATACCCTATACTTCCATACATATATATATATATATATATATATATATATATATATATATATAAATATATACCTATAAAGGGTACGTTGTCACCTCGAAAATAGATATACGGTTCACGCTGTGACCTCTTATACGACGCTGTGACCTCAGATGAGTGAGGTGACAACGTTTTGCCTTGATTTCGATATAAAATCAACCTAGATGTCACCCTAAGTTAATAAACGAAATATTATTCTGAGGTCACTTCGTATAGTTTTTTCCTACAATTTGTCTGTTTAGTTCGAGCATATATCACCAGCGCTAGTGTCGCCGTACCAAGAAGTGACGGGCAGTCCGTTGTGACCTCAGGCTAATATAACAGTCAGAATAATAGAGATTACAAATACGTTGTCACCTCTTGCTGTTGGCAACGTTGCGTCAATTGATCGTTAATATATTTGCGCACTTTAAATAAATATTATATGTGTGATAAGTGATAAATAATGGCTCATAGGGGCCTATTGATGTTGAATATGTTGAAGGTAAGTAGCTGAATTGAAAACAATCGATCTCTGATTACTGGAATACAAATTATGTTGGGTGGATGGCCTCTTTAGTTGTTGAATGTTTTTAATTTTTTTAAGTGGAATTTTCATAGTAGATATGCGGTGATCCAATTTTCACTTGATTTTTTTTGCGATTTATTCAACCTGTGATGATTTTAGAAGTCTTCATTTACTTTCACCAGATCCGATATGTGTAATCAAATCTTAAAAGTTAAATTGATCGAATAACGTGAATTTGGCACGTGTTTATAGCTCCCGTGACAATGTATCATGGAATTTTTGGTATAGGGGGATTTTCGAGGTCGAAGATTGTGAATTTTTTCTCAAAATTAATAAAATTGCAGCTCCGACAAACTATGTGATTATGGTCCGATTTTATTCAAAATTGGTACGTGGGGGTTTTCGGGGTCGGAGATTATGAATTTTTTGACAATAATCACGAATTCAAGATGGCGGACGAGTTTTGTAATTATGGCACGATTCAATTCAAAATTGGTATGAGGGGATTTTCGGAGTCGGAGTTTATGAATTTTTTGTCGAAATTCATAAAATCAAAATGGCGGCTCCAGACGATCTCTGTGATTATGGTCCGATTATATTCAAAATTGGTATGTGGTGGTTTTTGGGGACGGAGATTATGAATTGTTTATCAAAAAATCATAAATTCAAGATGGCGGACGTTTTTTTGTAATTATGGTACGATTCTATTCAAAATTGGTATGTGGGGGTTTTTGGGGTCGGAGATTATGAATTTAATGTCAAAATTCATAGATTCAAGACGGCGGCTCCAAGATGGTGGACGAGTTTTGTGATTATGGACCATTTCTATTCAAAATTGGTATGTCGAGGTTTTTGGGTTCGGAGAATATGAATTCAGTCAAAGATTGTTGATTTTCAAGTCAAAAATGGCAGCTAAAGGATGGCAGACGAGTTAATCTTTAGATGGTCTTCCCATGGAAGAACTCGATAGCTCAGATTTTACAGGAAAGAGGCCTCATAATGACGACGCTTCAAAAAAAATGCATTGATTAAGATATAAAAAACCTTCGTGAAGACAGGCTTTTATTCAAATTCGCCAAAAAGTAAAAAATAATTGCTTTGGATGTATGACGTAGGTCATTCAGTCAGTTATAGATTCGAAAGCTTTTCGCTTTTGTATTCGAACTGAAAACTTTGAGCGACAAGCTCTTGAATCTATAAGTAACGGGATAAACTACGTCAGACATACAAAGCAATTATTTTTTACTTTTTAACGCATTTGAATAAAAACTTGTCATTTAAAAAAACCTTTGAAAAATATTGTATTTACAATATACTTCTTATACGAAAACTAAAGCAAATGGAAATTATAAAATTTAATACAAATTAATCTGTTTCAATTTTCCAAAACCCAAAACTTCAAGCTTTACTGAAGGGCTGTAAATAGATTAGACTGTTAAATTCAAAATATACATAATTTCTGAAACATTTAGCAATATTTAAAAAAATACCAATTCAGGTGATTGTTTTTCTGCACGCCAGTTGGCATTCACTAATGAATAATTTGCATTATGATGCGGATTTTACAAGTGACTGTAGAGGGTGGACCACCGAAAATATTTTACGTAGGTTTATTTTCTCCTAAATCAATAAATCAAAGTACGCTTGAACACATAAGCATAAGTTTTTGGGGGGGAATATTTCATTGGTATTCTTCTACCCTCTGCACCTCAAATAGAAACGGAGAGTAATGCCTCATTTCAAAGGAAATTGAATTGTCTTTTCAACAGGATATCGTTCGTTGATGTCGTGTGAGTAGTTTGGAAGAGAGAAGGCATTAAATTTAACAAAAATTCTTACCACTCGTTTCAATCAAATAAATGTTGAAAGTTTTTATCCCAAACCTCCAAAATATAATTTCAAAGGCACTGTTAAAAATATTCGCGAACATTTTGGAGCATTTCAGTAGTTATTTGTCGACACTCGTACACTATTCGTTGTCGCAAGTATTCTGAAGAATTGGGCTGGGTTGCATACATTTTAGATTTAAAATGTTTCCACTACAAGAAAATGACAGGTGGCAATGAATCAGCAGGTCTTGCAGGCTATTCAAAAGTAACCTTTCGTTTCAATCCATCTGCCAGAAAAATTTTCATCCAGAAACTGTTTTGCAGAACTTGCATAGTATGCGGGTGCTCTACCCTGCTGAAAAACTAGATTTGCTGGCCGATGAAAGTTATATTATTCCATGGCATTCGTTAAAGTAGGGTCAAGAGTGGTTTACAGCAACTCTAGGTATATTTGACCAGTCGAATATCCAGATAGCTAAATTGGGCCCAAAAAATGCGGTCCCCAAATGTAACAGCCCACACATTTAGTTTTTAGCGATTTTGGGTATGTATTGTTCAATTCTAAGATATATTGTTTGGAATATTGCCTTCAATTATATCGATTGATAGTATCAATAACATAATACTAGCATTTATCTGAAAAACAAATGTTAAATAAGAATTGTGGATCGCGTATCAATCTTTCACTATTTAACTCACAAAATTTCAAACGTCGTTCGTTATCGTCTTCATGTTCTTGAACCAGTTTTATTTTGTAGGGGTGAAATTTATAAATTTCGAAAATTCTTTTGGGTGTGTCATATACCAAATTCAACGAGCAATATTCCCTTGAAAAGGTATTCAATTCACATTCAAATAAGTCATCACTCATTCACATTTCAGATTTCAAGGGTTTGAATAGAGGGGCTAGAAGACAAAAAATTGTCTCGTTTCAAAAACTAACGTTCATATGTTCAAGCGTATTTTTCTTTTTTTTTAGGAGAAATGAAAAGGTTTCGGTGGGCCACTCTGTATTTTAAATGCATGAACATTTAAGAAGTACTTTCAAATCACATTTGACAAAAGTTGCAGGTAATAAATGGTATCTTTCAGAAAACCTGCAGAGAATATACGAATGTCCCATAAAATAAAGACAAACCGATCTTGCATATCTTTAAATGAAACATTCATCCAAATTTTGTCTCCTTCAATCTGCGTAGGTTTGTCTCTGATTTCTTTTGTTTAAATTCGACATTTCAATGCCAAAGGAATGATACAAACGTAGAACATGTATGCAGGTGTACCACTTGATGCTTTAAAAAAATTAACTAATGAACAACATTTTTAAAGACGAACTTTTATTTAAGCCGCGAACTAAAACGTATAAAATAAGTTTTAGTCATCGCTGACAATGATTTAATTATTTTTTGATGGATCATAAGCTTTCAAAAAGCTTGTCGCGCGAAGTGTTCATAAAAGTAGGTACCAATTAATTTTATGACAATTCGCGCGACAAGCTTTTTGAAACCAAATAGTTCAACAAAAAATAATTAAATCTTTATCAGCGATGACTTAAACTTATTTTATACGTTTTGGTACACGGCTCAAATAAAAGCTTGTCTTCAAAAATGTTTTATTGGTTATTCAATTTTTTGCTTTTTAGTTAGTTCGCCTTGATCTGTTCATTTCTAATAGAGCACCGTTATTACGAAGTCTCTTCCCTGTAAGTTTTGAGCTGATCTCCGACCCCAAAAACTCCCACACACCGATTTTGAATAGAACCATAATCACAAAACTCGTCCGCCATCCTGGAGTCCCAATCTTGAATTTATAGATTTTGACAAAAATTCCCAATCTCTGAACCTGAAAACACATACATACCAATTTTGAATGAAATATGTCCATAATCAGAAAAAATGTCCTCCATCTGTGGAGTCGTCATCTTCAATTTATAAATTTTGACGAAAAATTCGAAATCTCCGACTGCGAAAACCGCTGATATCAATTTGAATCAAATCGGACCATAATCACAAAACTCGTCCTCCATCTTGGGGCCGCCATCTTGAATTTATGGATTTCAACAAAAAAAATTATAATCTCCGACCCCGAATTTTGAATCGAATTGGACCATAATCACAAAACTCGTCCTCCATCTTGGGGCCGCCATCCTGAATTTATGAACTTTGACAAAAATTTCATAATCTCCGACCCCGAAAACCCCCTCACCCAATTTTGAATCGAATCGGACCATAATCACAAAACTCGCCCGCCATTTTGGAGCCGCCATCTTAAATTTATAAATTTTGACAAAAAAATCATACTCTCCGACCCCGAAAACCCCCACATACCAATTTTGAATCGAATTGCACTACGCACACTCCTCGAATACGCGGCAACACTGTATGAGGCGGGAAGGAATTGCAAATCTCGCGCGGCCTTATATATAATGAGGTCACTTCGTATTTGAAGTATCTATACATTCATATACATATATTTAAAAAAAAGGAAATCATTTCCTCTCTTTTGAGAACCCTGTTTCGAAGGCTCCCCTCAGAAGATATATGCATAAATGAATAAAATATTACAACCAGGAAGGGGTGAGGTCAGGTCGTCCAGTCAACGACACTGAGGTGACAACGTATTGTCTATACATATATATATATATATATATATATATATATATATATATTTATATATTTTGTTATATTATGCCAGTTATAAGTTTTAAAAGGAAAAAACCCACAAATAGAATAATTACTAAATAGTTATTAGTTTCAAGAGATTGTTTTTACAGAATTTTGGAAGTTCTATTTATTTGTAAGCCTATGTGTAACATGGATAGATAAAAATGTCAAAATACTATAACACGATCAATTTCATACACTGTCATAATGATTATAACCCATAATTGGTAAAAAGACAACAAAAAGTCTAGATTTACAAAATTTTCATGAATAAAAAGTGATAAACACATTTATAAATTTGAAACATACGTATATGAAATTGTAGCTAACTAAAAGTAGCCAATGGTAGAACAGCAAACTTCTTGATGAGAATAGCCAATCAGGGAATAGATGGTCATATGGAAAATTGGAAATTGTGAGAGAATAACAACGGGGTGATGTCATAAGCAATTATTATTGAAGTATGTACATAGTAATAAGAATGGGAAAATAGTTGTATATATAAATTATATAAGATGAACCCAAACAGTGAAATGTGACAATTTGGTGCGCGAATTCAAAAATTCAAATGAAAAAGAAGAAGGAAAATTGGTATCCTAGGGAGCAACAAACAAAGCCAAAAAGGGAGATCGAAAATAAATTTACAAGGGAATGCCACGCAACATTTTGGGAGAAAGAAAAATGAAATAATTCACATTAGAAGAAAAAAAAAACAATATTACCTTGATTATACAACATATCCAAGTGTCCAAAGCTGATTTCTGCATATGTATGGTTCCTGATTTATGGTATTGGAGTTCCTGATAGAGCTTGGAGTGAGAAAGGATCCAGTTTCAGGGCATATCTTGAACACTGACATCTCCAGCAGGTATAAAAACTTTAATAGTGCACATCCGGTCCATGAACAATATCACAAATAACGTATCTCACATCTGAAGAACTTTATTTCACTTTATTTTGAACTATAACAGAAAAATTCACTCTCAAGGAAAAAGTGAGGTTTTGTCTATCTATCCATGATTTGATTTTAATGATTATCCGTGAATAATTGTAGATTCACATTAGTATAAGTTATTTCTCGTAGGCCAGGTAAAATTAAGTCTTCCTGAATAAAGGAAATAATTACTTTTTGATACTTTGTTGTTTATTTTCTTACAATGATCAACAATCATAACAATGACCATTGAATAAACTGAAATTAGACAGCAGTGGCTAGTGGCTCTATTGCCTGAACCGGCTATCTGAGGTAAGAGGCGTACCAACTGTTGCTTAGCCGTGGTGAGAAAAGTGATAACAATTGGCAGCAGCGTGACGAGAGAACAGTGACGTTCGCTAGCAATTATTATTACAGCATACAATACATATACAGGGCGAAAATATCTATCTATATAATATCAATTTGGCTCACAAAGAATAGCATACAAATTATTAAGCAATCTTCATTATATAACAACAACTATTGTTATTCAATTTATCAATACATAACAAATTGGCACCCAAAGTGTGGGGTGAAATAATAACATGATAATTTGTTATATTATCATTATATAACAATATGTATATATATATATATATATATATATATATATATTATTACAGATCCTAAGTGTATTATTGTTTCTGAACTATCCTCTGAGTCCAAAGCACGAGCATATGTAGACTCGATGGAGAAGCGATTTAGATTGAACGAGCATCCAGATGATGATATAGATCGTGACCTTTTGCTGGGAAGCCGAGGTTATCGTACTTTGAGGAAGCCCAATAATGATGTCAGTTCCCTCTTTGGAGAGCTCCTGGTTATCACGGGATTATTAAATAACATATCGTTGCGAGGTTCCCTCGGAAAATAATCCATGCAATTGTGGTTATGGTTCCAAAGAAGGGACAAAATCCTACTTTCCCGCAAAATGATCGACCAATCAGTTTCCTTTGCAGTTGGCTGGGAAAATCTTAATGGAAAGGCTCGATGATAAAGTGGAGAATAGAAATGTTCTACCGAATAAGTAGTTCGGCTTTCGTCGATCTCACTTCTCCGAGCTTCAGGTTCTGGGGCTGGTGGAAGATACAATAACATCGTTGAACACTAATAACATTCTCCTTGACATCAGTAAACCGTTCGATAGAGTATGGAATGAGGGCCTGCTTTGAAAATTGATTGACTTCCACTTGTCTCCAAAACTGGTAAAGTGGATACAGTCGTTTCTCTCCTCATATATACAGGGTGTAATCTAATCTCTTACACACCCGTGAATGACCAGTGTATAATACCATTTAATAATAATTTACAGTGGTTAAAAATCTGAAAAAAAATTGAAAACATGTTTTGTTCTTCGTGAAATTAGACAAACTTTTGGGTAGCGCCACCCGCCTAATTCCTACCCAGAGGAAAACTTTGGCAATTGCCGAATGCAATAAACATTTAACTCGACATTCGAATAATGTAGAATGTTGAACAGATTGTGTGGTAAATGTACAGATTGCAGGCTGTCTGAGGAATATATTCAATTTCAAAGTGCAGAAAACAACTAACCTTGTTATATCCAAACAGCCTTGAAAAGGGAAAAACATTCGCAATTGAATATTGTATTGAAAATAATTTCGCGACCATTGTGGTGATTCAGGACACTGTTGCCGAGCTAGATTCTCGCATGCACGGTTTACAAAGCTGTCTACGAACGAAAGTTTGTTAGATTCTACTAGTGTTTTCTGATTGGCTGGTGCATGGAAGATCTGAATTAACAACTAATCAGAAAACAGTACGCGATGTGCAAGAGAATTAATTTGAACATTATTGTCTGTCTTTTGAAAAATTTGCCATTCTATCAAAAAATAATTTATATTATATTAATATTTCTACTACGGAAACGCCCGCACAGTGATTGGCGACTCCAGAATCCAACCAAAATTGAAATTCACCACCTTATTCGTAAATGCGACCAATGATTCATCTTGTCTTCTATATTATATATATATATACTTATAGTGCGGTCGAAAAAACACCGTTTTTCATTATATATATATTTTGGTTGGGGGTTCTTAGGTTTAGGATACTTGTGTAAAAATTAAACTTTCTTATATCTGCTAGACGTTTCGCCCCTGGCCGGAGGCATCTTCAGTTGGGATTTTTTTTTTAATAATTTTTTATTTTTATCTCCGGATAACTAACAATGAAATTTGAAAAGAAAAACATTTTGTGTTATGGTGAAAATGAAAATACCAGTTGCTGACATGTGCAAGGGAGAAATGTTTGGTCTGGGGGAAGGGTGCGGTGGAAAAATTATGTTTGGCGATCGTCATTGTTGGGATGACTCATTTTATATGATCTATATTTGTTATTCCCTAGTTTGGTAAGTTATGCTGGTTTTATTCGAGCACAATAGTTGAGAGCGACTTGGAATATATATATATATATATATATATATATATATATATATATATATAACGGGAAACGAGATAACAGGAAATGGGATAACAGGAAAGGGTATAACGGAAAGTTGGCAAAACCACAGACATAAGCTAGATGGAACAATACAAAGGAAAACATAGGAAAACACCCTCCTAACCTAATTTTCACGCGGACGAAGTCTCAGGTTCCAGCTAGTGATGTATAAAATGGTACTTGGGGGCAGACCTGCAGAACTAGCATTGACGTCGTGGAACGGGCACAAATGAAAGTTCTGCGGATGATAACGAATGCTCCGTGGTGCGTGCGAAATGACCGGATTCTTGAGGGCTTGAATCTGCGTTCTATAAGTAGCATCATTAGATATCGCAATCAGAGACGTCAGTATGATTACAAGGAAGGATATTGTGGCGAAACTACCATCAATAAAACAAACACCTCAAGACAATCGACCTATTCGAAATTTGTTGTATTTTTTTATTGAAACATTGAGTAGCTTTCGATTTTCAGGAATGTGTATTGAACATAAATTCTAAAATTTATTTTCAAATTATAACACCTTAGAAGTTCTTTGATTTCTATTTATATTTGATGTATAAACAATAAATATGTTTATGTGAGGCACAATTGGACAATTGGACACTTGAAAAGAATAATTTTAACAACAAAAAATACATATAAAATAAATTTGATGAATTTGTGACCGAGATTTGTAGCGATTTGTATACATAAGTCTTTCATACAATATCAATATAAATTTGTATGTGCATATTTTATTTATTAATTATTCATTCAATACATGATGTTCACTGAAACAACAAATATATATATATATATATTGATGAATATTTCAATATTGTAAAACTATTTTTTGTGCCAACATCCAACTACCATCTATCAAGTTTCGGTCATGTTTTCAATTCAAATCCGGCTTGATAATTCGACTTCTTGCACGAGGATACAATGTTATATGGGAAATCTTGATTTCTTCTCTCTCCCTCCTTATTTTTTCTTGCAAGTTCACCGGTTTGAAGGTACTACCGATGGTGAACAGATTGTTTTCCAAAGGAAAATGTTTCTGCGGGACAAGAGCAAGTGGTTTCTCTGGATATACTTTCGATTTGGGTTTTTGGTTAAGCTCGTTATTTTTTCGCTTCGTTCTGTAATAGAGTACCTCTCCAACCAGAGTTATCATTGCCAGAGCCAAACCGAATAAAGTGGCAATGAATACACCACCTGTGGAAATGAATAATATATCAGCAAACCTTTGATAATGATAATAATAATCTTGTTCATCCCAAGAATGTGTAAAATTGTTTACACTTCGGATAAAATGAACATGTAACTAACATGTTTGGGTGAGCGAATATTTTTTTAGAAAAAATAATACAGGGGACTGTTTTTTCACGATCATATATCCATAAAACATAAGGAAATATAAAGGAAAAGTATAACAATATAAAATAAATACAAATAGAAATGTAAAAGCAATCAGGATGCAATAATTTCAACTTTGCGATTGGGTGTGCCCCCTTGCTCATAGAAGGGTTCGTATGCTTCTCCACTAACCAGGGATTCTGAGGATATTGGATACCCCTTGAATTCGTGCCACGTGCCTGCGTATGGGTGCCTACAATAGGCCGTATAGTGTCCGGAATATGTCCTTCCACTATGATTGCCCAGAGCACAGAGGTTGTATCGACATAGGACCACGTTGTCTGCTGCATAATTGGACATGTTTAATCCTTCCAAAGGGAAATCGATGATGCTTTTCAATTTTCTTCCGAGTATCTCCGACAGTGAGAATCGCTTCAAATGGCTAGTATTTTGGGTAATTTTTGTATAGACAAAGACTTGTTTCACTTTCTCTTCTCCTTACATTTTGAACATGTGGTCTCGTCATCATCCAAAGTATCCGCGCTGGTGAAATAGTCCAGACATTGTGAAAGTCTGAGCTGGTATATTCTCTGAGGAATCGGCAGTGAGAGATCCCAGAAAGGATCAACGGTAATAGAGCAATGCCCATAAAAGGCACATTTTAATGGCGATTTCAATTGGCCAATAAAGTTATCTGCAATTTATTGAGTTGTCCATTCTTGGATATCTCGAGCATACCTCTTTGGCTTTATTATGAACATTAAGTTTTTCATCGATTTCTGTCAATACCGGTTTGGGCTCTACTGTAAACATGTTAACGTCTTCATGAAGGACGTCGAGGAGGTGTATTTAAGAATATCCTGTGCATCCTGTTGGGCGTAACCCATAAAGGGTAAAGCAATTCTTTCTATGTGAATGTTTAAAGAAACGGTGTTCAAATTTCTATCAGAGGAATCTTCAGACTACAGTTCTTTTATGACTTCCGCAAATGCTTTTATCAAAGCACCCTTCATTCTTGAAATGCTCGTGTTAATATCTCATATAATCTTCTTTTCTCAAATACTCCAGCAACCATCTGGTGTTCGATAAACATTGTATGGAACGAATATTTCCTATGTTTTCCAGCCCTTTTAGACTTTTGATTTTTCCGATGGTGCAATTGGAGCTCCGTTCTCTGATACGGTAATTGTCACTATCACTGGATCGGCGGGAGTTGAAGCTGATTGATAACGAATTGGATTGAGATATGGCAGGAAGTGCACGACAAATCAATTTTCTTCAAAGTTTTGCCGATATAACTATCCTCAATATCCATTTCGTCTTTTTTGGAATTGATATCTGGAAACATTTTGTCAAATGAACCAAAGGTTTTCAACGTGGAACTTCTCTGGGATCGATGACAATAAAATTTCAAGATCGAATTTGAATGCAACGTTTTTATGTAACGTTTCAAACGAAACGCTTCTGTGCAACGTTTTCATGTAGGCTACACCGCTGCACCTGAAGAGCTGGAATTTTGACAGCTTATTCCTATATTTGACAGCTTATTCCTATATTGACACTAAAAAGGTTTTTTTGATATTCCATCCCAAAAGTTGTGAGAGTTTGTATGGCAGTACCATTAGTTTTGAAGTTAGAGTCATGGACATTGATATTTTGGCTCTCCTTTGCAAAATAAGAAACAATTTTTTCAAGGTTTTTCAAAATTCAACCATTAAGTGGGTATAATGGGGGTTGAAATTTTGTATAAGAGTACCCTCTAGTTTTTAAGTAAGGGCATAAAAATTAGTATTTGAGGTCTTTCTTACGAATAAAGAAAAGATTCATAATACATGATCGGAGCCTTTCACTATCTACTGACTTTTTTACAAATCACAAGTTTTGAATTGGGACGATGGAGTTAAGAAGAAGATGAATTGTGAAAGTTCAAGTTAAGTAGTGAATTTTCCTGTAAAGTCGTTTTGGATGATTATTTCGCTATCTGGAATCGAAGTGAAGAAAAATTAAAAAAATTCGTGGATCATATAAACGGTCAAGAACCGACGATCAAATTCACGTTAGAATCAGAACAAAACAACCAACTTCCGTTTTTAGATGTCATGATCCAAAAATCATCATCCCGAATGGAAACATCAGTACACAAAAAGAAGACAGGTACTAATCGATATCTACACTACAACTCAAACCATCATGCCAGTGTCAGAAAAAGGCATAGTTGAATGTCTCTATAATCGAGCCCAAACAGTTTGCAATTCTAACCAGAAGCTACAGGAGGAAATAAACCTCATAAAATCTGTTCTCAAGGAAAATGCATATCCGGATCAGTTTGTGGAAAAAAACAATCACTGACATTGAAAACAACAATCCACCAAACAACCAATTAACACAACAAACAGGGGTACTCCCACCACTCACACATTTCACAACGAACATAATACCTTATGACCCGGATTATCTGAGAAGATCAAACGGATTGGACATAGGTATGATGTGAGAACATCATTTAGAACAACAAACACACTGAGATCTATACTAACACAAACAAAACAAAAAAACGACGAAGAAAGTACCAAAAATTGTGGTGAAACGTCAAGACCATTAGAAGTGCGCCAAAGTGAACATCAGAGTTACATCAGAAATTGACAAATAACCGGATTTAAAATTGCAGAACATATCCTCACATCCAATGGCGATCATACAATTGAATGGACGAAAATCTTGATGAAAGAACCACATCAAGATAGGAGGAAATTAAAAGAAACGGCCTGTATTCTCCTTTCCAATAACAACTGCTTTCCAATAAATTCTGTTGAAATGGACCATACATGCTTACCTCTACTTAGAGAGGAAGTGAGCTTTGGTAGAATGCTAATAACCTGATCTGAACAACACCCCATATATCAAATGGGCAATATGTCACTCCCAAATTTTTTGGCAGATCTCAATTGACATCCCTCATTTGAAAAACTGAAAAAGACTCTGCAAGAGAAAAACCTAATTATTCAAACAATTAAAGGAGATTAAGAAGATTTTGAGAACGGGGGAGAAATAGTTCCTGAAACGTCAATCTAAAACTATATAGAGAAGTATCTTTTGAATTTTTACTATTTTTTTGATAGGCAAATTCAGAATACGACAAGTTACTGAATAATTGATTCATTTATCTATAGGAAGTATAATTTGGTGAACGCAGTAACTTATCGGGGTGAACTAATTAGTTTGCCCTTTCTACACTTGTATAGATTTTCCTGATTATATTTTCATTTTCAGTGGAAGGTTACCCAAAAACAATGTCAAGAGATGTGGCTGGCCTTATTTTCAAGAACCCAAATGGTTACAATGTACGAGGAAAACAAATTTCAGAGCAGGGAACATTTTTTGAGAAAAATGTCAACGATTTATTGGCTCTGCTCTACCTGTCAAAATTATTGTACCGGAAAAATGTTGAATTAAAATTTTCCCTCAATCAACCTTAAACCCTTCTCTTGGAAAACACCGGTCAGCTAATAATTAAATAGCTATTTATGTAACAAGTTGCGAAAAGAGTGTGTTTTGAGTAGGAGACGCAAAATTGGACAATGCGTCGGGTACTTAAAACACATCGATTTCGCACTAGTGCCTAAAAGAGTGTCATTTCAAAATTCTAATGAATATCAAAATTTATCAAATTCGAAACGCTTTCACAAAAATATTTCATTTCATATCGACCAGTTGACGCACTTTGAATTTGAATGTTCAACTACCGTCATGCGGAACATATACCGTACTGCTTGATAATTCAGGTATTACATTGGTTGAGCCCTCAATGCAGTAGCAATTTTTTTCTTCAATCTGAAGCATTTTCTCTTCGAGTTGAAATTTCTTACCAAGACTTTCTAGAGTTATTCCCTCATTGTCGTCAGTATTCGGGCAGTCTCCTTTGGCGGAATGATTCCAATACTTGGCCTGTAGTTCTTCAAAAAATCTATCTTTTTGCAGAAGTAAAATCCTGGGAAAACAGAAAAAATATTCGTTATTCGAAGAATATTCATCATTGAAGTAAGTGATAAAAAATATTCCATGAATTACATGGAAATAAAAGTTTTCAGGTTGAAATTCGCAATCGATAAGTTCAGCACTGTTCTTGAAAATTAAAACAAAATTACGTGAAGCTACAAGGAATTATTGGGATTTTTATGTATTTGAGAGAGTGCCATGTCCGAGGGATTATGACGATGTCCTCAGCAGACTATGAGAGTTGTTAAATTTCTACGAGAAAACACCACTCGGATGATAACCTGAGCGTCTGAATCATCTCCCACACTCCTGTGTTGATTATTTGTTTGATCAATTCAGCTCAACCTTATTTTCCCACTGCTTCAATAAAAAAATGCATTGATTTTTTGAATTAAATTTCAATATAGGAGATAATAAGTAATTAAAGCATGTGATTTGCCAATAGGAACCATAGTTTCAACACATCTGACATTTTTTGTCGTCATAAATAATGACATAATACTTCAGTGACCAAATATAATTACAACAATACTTATACTTGATATAGGCCAATCTATAGAGCAGGAAATGACTTATTCTGTGAAATATTACAAGAAAACTAACTTGCCATCATACGGAAGACCGTCCTGTTATGTTTTCTACTTGCATATAAGATTTCTCAATTTGTTATAATCATTTCTAGTACAAAAAATCGTGTTTTAATTTTTTGTTTTTCGCTTGTAACATGAAAATTCATCAGTTTTCGTCGATGCTCGCAATGGACGAATTTTAGAGAACCAAAAAACAAAAAGATCAGGCCTAGCACGACTGGATCGGATCACTAGTAACGGAGAAAAACTGAATAATCCCCAAGCAATTGCAGCAGTTCCTACCCTCTTCCTTACCCCTCCCGAAGAGGACGACAAGAAAAACTGTTTTTTAAAATGTATATAGTAGATAAGGTTTTAAATGAATATGAATTGGAAAAATAAATATATTTTAAATTTGAAATTGGAGAAAAACTGAAAAAAAAATATTCATTTTTTAAATTCATCTCACGGCCATTTTTCGAGTTACAGCGCATGCTCTCCGCGACATAGTAGCGATTGATATGTACTCAGGCGCTGTCGCATCATAAATTTATGCATAATTGTAATTTGAATTTTTCAATTCACTTGTCATTAAACACACCTTAGGAAGGAATTCTTCACCTATGAATGGTCAAATTGCACAATAATAATTATGAATCATTGGTAAACAAGCACCAGATCGACCACCCACAATTAATAAGTAACCTCATTGACCCCGATAACTATGAAACATTCGCGGAAATTAGTCAATAACTTATAAAGCGGCACTCTAAGCTCAAACAAAGTTACCGCCGAATAGCTGATGATTTCATCTAATATCCATAATTATTGTCAATCTCTGACACGGCGGAATTAGACATCAAAGAAACGGTAAACAAACATTCCATATAAACGACCAGAAATATCTAAGAACATTCATTCCAGTCTCAACAAGTCGTTCAGTGGAGTCAATGAAGACTCTTAGTCAAGTCTGCAACAAGTATAATTGAGAATCAGCCAATTGCAGTATTCAAAGGTGCCTCGGAAAACGCAACATATTGTAACAGTGAAAGTTATGCTCGGGAAAATGTTTATTCAACAAAGTCCAGTGAATAATACTCAGCCTCGAAGTTAATAGTGTCCAGACGGAAGCCACGTCTAGAATAGTAGTGGAAAGAACTCGACTGAAGTTAAGAACCGTAAGTCACATATAGACTGACAGACAAAACGTTTAAAAGTAATTGAAATCTCAGATTGTTCGACACTTTAATAATGTATACAAAGGAACGATCATTCCTCGGCTAGATAAGTGAACCATTTTGACCCACCTACGGAATATAGATAAACAATTCGGAATCCAGCTTACCTCCTGCCAAAAAGCGATATGATTCGAAACAGCGTTTCAGGTAAATAGATATTGTTTGAAATTATTGCCTTGTTTTTAACTGTGGCTGGTAGTGATGGAAGTATAGTATATGTATATGAATATAAATGTTCATTCGTATTGAGAATATACCTATTGACGATTATGGCCATTTCAATGAATGTATAAATAAGATAACGTTTATAGCTATTGAAGTGTGCTCGCTATTTACAAATATAACGGGTGGCTCATGTTAGCCAAATGTATGTATTGAAACTTGTGGCATTTACCATACCTAATTTTAATAAACCTGATATTACTACTGATGTGTTTATATGTGTGACTCTTTGATAACCTAAGGTGTATGCTCAGAAACTGGGGAGACCTCACGTACCACCGTACTATTCTCACCTCCTCTGTGAACTCGACGATGGTCTTTTAGCTGCTCAAGATTATTGAACGTACGCAGAATTAACCCATAAAAACAGGTGAAAGTGTGAGTTGCTACCCTTGCTTCTGTAGGTCTATCTGTGCCTTAGTGAAACACTGAGATAATTGGTAGTAGTGGAAAAGGGTGGATTATTGGAACAAGCCTGGATGAAATGCTACGAAATAGGTGAAGAATACTTACAAACATGACCGAAAACGGGAGAGCACGTTAAAGCGGCTGGGTAGTGGGAGTAGAGCACCAAACTCGCAACTTGCGCGCCGCGAGCTTGTATCACCCCGCGTCTGCTGCTCTGCTGAGTAGTGGCCGCTCTTACGGTCTCGCCCGTTTTTGGTCATGTTTGAAAGTATTTCTCACCCATTTCGAAGAATTTCAACGCCAAATGAAGATAGACATTTTGTAGTACTAAACTGAAAATTGAAATCGGACTAGCTATGACGCATCCAATAGAGTGCATTGAAAAATCAAATTGCAATTATGCAAAAACCAATGACTCGACAGCGCCTGAGTTTTTTACACTCAATGTGTTGCGGACACCTTGCACTACATGTTGAAAAATATTGGTGTTATGCATTTCTTTAAAAACGCAGACTTTTTCGGTTTGTCCGGATTTTTTCCGTTACTAATAATCCAATCGAGTTGTGCCAGGTCACATTATTCTGTATTTGGATTCTCCATAATTTGTCCCCTGAAAACATCAAAATTGCTACATTCGTTTTCACGTTACCAGCGAAAAACGAAAAAATCCCGATATTTTGCTCTTGAATGTGAATCAAGCAATCATAGTTGCGAGTAGAAAACATAACAGTATATAACTAAGCATTGTCTTCCGTGTGATGGCACAGTCGGTTTCCTAGTACTATTTTTGCCTAAAATATGAATGATTGCCAAGTTTTTCCGCACACTTTGACTTTCAAGCTCGCGTTTGTTATTATTCATGTAAAATTCCTATTTCTTCTATTTTAAAACTGATTTTAACTCTTGGAAACTCTGATCTGGAACACACTGCTCCGATGCATTGAAGTTAGTTTATTTGAACTACTCCGCTGATCTAACAAACGACAAAAAAAACCTAACGTACGTGATTACAATTTTATTTATAGTAGGAAGTTTTCGATGAAAATCGTTTGCATAGATAATAAACTTAAATTGAAGGCGAAATGCAATTGACAATCCCTTTGTAACTGAATTGATTGTTTGTTTATCCTTCATGATTTCAAATAACGAAGTGATGAAGTAGATAGCTGAAAATTCCCCTCAAATCTCTGAGATATATTTGAAATTGACAAAATTATGACAGTTGAAAGATGCTCATTGGGAGCTATTCAGTAGACTATGTGATTTCAAAAAATCTAAAAAAAATAGACAGGTTTCGTGATCTGCGGAAGTACTATATCATTACATTTTACTTATCGCGTCCTGAAGATGACTCCCCTGTTGCACCGCCACTGCGTACGGTTTCTCTGCAAACACCTCACCAACCTCGGTCAGATTGCAGTTCCTGCTGATTTCGTATTTTATTTCGCTGGAGTCGTGGATGAAAGCATAATCGGCGTCCAAGTGCTCGTCGACGTTGCGGAATCCTTCCCTAGCACTATCGACGGGGTTAGAATCGTTTATAGCCAGCAGAATATGCCCATACTGTTCTCTGATTGGGTAGTCCCAGACACGGTATCTGGTGTCATCCGTAGATGCGTTTAGAGTGAGTTCCTTCCACATCCTGCAAAACAAATTTTTTTGTTTTGAAACATTTTTGACAAATTTTACTTGAAATCCATGCATAAAAGATGTCCTGTTGAAACTGCTCGTTATTATTGTTGAAGGTAGACCTTAACTATACTGGGTGTTATTGATCCAAAGAAAAATAACAGAAGAACTTCCACGGAGCGGCTTGTAGATATAACTTCATCCAGTATTTATTAGAGCGTGAGGAGTTCAATTTGTTTTACTTGAATAATCTCGTAGATTATTTAGAAAATGATACACTTATGACATTAATAATATATATGTATCATCGATAATGAAAACATTGGCTCATGGTATAAAAGAAATAGAGTAATAATTTTCAAAAACATTATGGCTAGACAGAATGAATTCCAATACAAATCAAAATAATAATATTCTAAATTGGCATGGCTGGGTAACTATTCATGTTGGCTTTGCTATTAGGAAATTTATTATAAATGGTAGATTTCAAAGAATTGGATATTCTGATACTCAATTGGATATTTGTTTTGCTAATTCAGTATTGAAATTGCTATTCATACAACTTGTATTCTTACCTGATATAAGCATCGATTCAGAAAACTCTCCGAGGTATTTTCAAATGATTTTTACTTGGATTAAACAATTCAACGCGATCACGCACACTTTGGGAGTTCATAATTTTTTATTTATTTAGCTTTATTGTTTATTTACGATTGGCTGGACAATTCTGAGATAATTGAATTTACTTCAGACCACATATTTGTGTATAGAATAACATTTTAGTGACACTTGAACTTTCACACTTTTTCGACATGATATTAGAGGAATTGATACTAAACTGCTAAATTCGCGTTGTCACTACAAGTTGCTCGATTGAACTAACTTCTGCTTTTGAATATAATACATGTTAGTCAACTCAATACAGATGCACTTCTGATTCTAAATGTAAGATATGTTACTTGACTGAAAGCTATTGTATTTTCGTAGACGCTCCCCGAATATCTAGCGGATGAATAATATTTTTCCTGTCATTCGAATAATCGTTTTTTTATCATTGCGCGTGTAATTTATAGCTTTCACCTCACCTGTCACATTTATTTCCTCATTCTATAATTTACGATGGCTTGAATGACATCTAATATGGATTTTTTCAGATTTATGATTCGAGTAATGTGTTTGTTTTTCTATCGGCAGGCCACCTTCCTATATATTCAAATGACCGAATGACTTGAAAATAAGATTGCTATCCAAATATACATGAATGTGAACATCATGAAACAATGTTGAAAAAGGAAACATTCTCAACTGAAAATTGAATAGAAATATTTTTCTGTGAATTGGAAAATCCACTATAAAAATGAAGTTATTTTTGTGGATATCTATCAGAAAACAGCTATTTCCCCGGCTTAAGCCACGCTGGGCATTGAACTACATCTGATAGATATTTTGAAAAGTCCCTAACTCAAAAGAAAAAATCTGAAAGTGAACATTTGATTTTCTATTCCAGTCTTAATTAAAAACTCATATGTAACATTGATGCAGGAGTGGCATCGCATTCACTAGGTTTTCAATACTTTTTTGTTGACGAAAATCTATTTTACGCTTCCACGATCATCAGGAATACCGGAAGAATTAGAGAATACATTTTCTAGGAGCAATCTCACTTTGCAAAAATGAAAAAAAAAATATCGTGGAAGCGTGACATAGATTTTTATCGAAAAAAATGTATTGAAGACCCAGTGAATGCGATGCCAGTCCTGCATCAATGTTACACATGATTTCTGGTGAGTGCTGCTTCTTGGAAAACATTATTCTTTGTCTTATTCATCTAGATAATTAGATTTTACTTTCAGCTTTTTCTTTTGAGTTTTAGGGACCGTTCAAAATATCTATCAGATGTAGTTCAGCGTGGCTTTAGCCGGGTGAGTGGTTGTTTTCTGATAGATTTTCGCAAATATAACTTCATTTTTATCGTGGATTCTCAATCCTCAGAGAAATCTTTCTATTCAACCGAGAATGTTTCCCTTTTCAACATGAATACCCCACAAGAGGTCTTGAATGGTGGAAGATAGTGACTCAAGATTATCTTTCACATCTGATTTTATGAAGACCCCGTTCATATTTCCAAACAAATCAATCATGAAATAATATATCAAAAAAAACCCAAACCAATACCCGAGAGCAACAGAATAAAAATGATGAACTAAACAATTGTTCAGATGTAATTTCCCTATATATTTCGAAAATATATTATTTGTCGGGATTCGATTATGTTTCTGTTGTTCAGAGGCTAACATGGGATACGAAATTCAGATAGAATTTCTACTAACCATCTCAAAACTTATTATTTTCTATTCCTAAGTACCTACTCAGTCGGAATCGTCAATCTTCATAGGAATATGTATCAGAATTCCATCATTGGAGACATTTCTTTCAGTCCTACTGCATATATTTTCTAAATTAATTCTACTCATTTTAGGGATGTAGTAGGTAATCAACTCAAAGAACATATCAAGGAATATAGTTGCTCTCGAAAAATAATTTTCAAGGAATTAAGTGTTCTGCGTAGGTTTCTAAAACCCCATATAATTTCCAAAGAATCGTATACAATCAAGATATGAGTAAGGCCGTGTAGGTACTAGGGAATTTGCATCAAACTGGAAAAACTACATAGGTACGCACAGTCAAACCTTGTTAGCACAAATACTGTACAATATACCACATTGTGGACTTTATACCCTAGTCAAAATAGAAATTTAAATTAACAATAATTTTGCGTCGAGCTGGAGATCGGAACAGGTCATAGGTACACTATTATAAATGAAATATCGAAAATCACTGATCCTACGTCTGCTTAAAAAACTAATCAAGGTTAAAAGTCAAAAGCGACGGTTTTTTGCATTTTTCTCGTGAACGGTAAATGTTATCGTAACAATAGATCAAACAAAAGCTGTAGAACATGCAATTGTCTACTAGAATTGGATCCACACTTTTTTCCTACGAATCACCAATCCTGAGATATCGCGATTTCAAAAGTTGAAGAAGTCGTATTTTACATAATATGCACATATTTCCGCACCCCCCGTGAGGTAGTGTACTTGGCGCATTTTTTTCACCGTGGTTTCCCCGAGGCATACTCCAGGATCTATTGTGATTCAGTTTTATTAGACATTATTCTATTAATTGAAAAATGGGACTATTGGAAATGATTAGAGTGGAACGAACTATTGTTGATTTTGGAAAAATTTTTGTCTGACTGATAATCTTCGAATACTACATCACCAGTAATGTCTCCTTCGATTTCTTCTACTTCTTCGTCTTCTTCTCGCTGGATATCTGTGAATTGTTCTAAGAAAGATGCAGCTGTCTCCTCATTGATATCATAAGGAACTTCATCCGTTATATTTGATTCAGCATTGGAGCGAGGCTGGCCTTGACAATTGGTACATACTGGTGAACAGAATAATCCGACTTTTTTACAGCCACAGGTTGCACTACCACCCTTTTTGCAATTGCAAAAAAGGTCTTGAGAAGTTTTTCTGGAGCAGGTGGGAGTAGAGTTTGAATTGGTTCCAAAGTATTATCTTGAGGCATAATAGACGATTTTCGGAAATCAGTAGTTATTTGAATAAGGAGTATAGAAAACAACTGCAAACCGCCTCTGAACAGTACTACGATAATGTCATTTTGACCGCAGAGAACAGAACAAAAGCAACCTGGGAAATTATAAACAAATCACAAAAAAAAGTAACGCTGATCCAACTGAAGTTTCTCTAGCAGACCAGCTGGGGGTTGATGAATATGATTTAGCAAATGAGTTTAACAGTATTTTTACCAAGGTGCCGGTTGACAACAGAGTCTATGATAGTCATTACCTTGAGTCAAATATTCAGATGAATCCTCACACTTTCTATATGTCCCTTATAACTAAAAATGATCTAGATTTAATCGTCTCTCTAAAAAATACAACTTCTTGTGGGATGGATGGTATGAACAATAATCTTTTAAAACAAACTGCGCTTTATGTATATGAGCCATTATTATTTTTAATAAATCTGTCAGCTCAAAAAGGGATATTCTCAGAGAAGTTGAAATATGCTAGGGTATCACCCATCTACAAAAAAGGTGACCACACAGATCTGAACAACTATAGATCGATAAGCATTCTATTAAGTATCTCAAAACTGTTTGAACTGAATATGAAGAATCAGTTGACTAACTTTTTTAGCAAATTCAAACTACTCTCACTATCTCAGCATGGTTTTACCAGAAACAAGAGCACGGAGTCTGCTATATGTGAACTCCATAGCAACATAATTGGACATCTGGACAACAACGAATATGTGATGACCCTATTTCTCGATTTCTCACGAGCGTTCGACTGTGTTGATCATAGGCTGTTGGTTTCAAAGTTATCAAGATATGGTGTAAGAGGTCTTTCACTACAACTACTAATGTCTTATTTGACTAATCGAAAGCAGGTGGTGAGTCTCAATGAAACGTGCCGTAGTCCTCTGAATATACTCCACGTAGTCCCACAAGGATCAATTCTGGGCCCCTTTCTTTATATAGTCTTTGCGAATGACCTGATAAGACATTCAAATAACAATCACAGCACAGGCATACACACAATATGTTATGCTGACGACACAAATATCCTGGTGGTTGAGAGGGACTTGATTGCCTTGAAAAGTAAAGCCAAAAAAACATATGAACGTATTCTGAAGTGGTCGGAAATGAATAACCTGAAATTGAACACCTCCAAAACCCATGCACTGCTATACACTTTACGTAGGCAAAATGTAAATTGTACTCTTTTTGAAAACACTGACAATTCGGTCGAAATGTCAAAACATGTAAGCTTGCTAGGTTTAACTATATACGACAAATTGGCCTGGACTCCACATATAGACAACCTGTGCTCTAAATTGAGAAGAATGTGTTACTCGCTAAGGTTTATGACGAATCATTGTAGTGAAAAGGTGCTACTGACCCTATACTATGCTAATTTCCATTCACACGTAAAATATTCTGAATTGGGGTAATACAGCAAGCACAGTTTTCATTCTGCAGAAATATGCTCTGAGGATTTTGAGTAAAATAAGCTCTAGGGACTTATATAGGGATTCATTAAAGAAATTTAATATTTTAACTGTGGCAGGAATATATATTTTAGGAACCTGTGTATACATTTTTAAAAATCAGAGTACCATGGCTGAACGTTCACATGATTATAATACAAGAAGTAAACACTTGTTATTACCACCACAACATCGTACTTCTCTGTTTCAACATAGTTATGTGGTAAATGGTTGTAAATTTTATAATAGATTGCCAGAAACTATAAAAGGTTGCAAAAATGTATTTACATTCGAAAAAATGACGAAAAGATTCATTATGGATGAAACTTGTTATTCTATTGATGAATTTTTCCACCAAATTAACTTTTTTTTTTTTATTGGTGCCTTTTTTTACCCATTTAAAGCACGCCTCAGCGTGTTTAAATCGAACTTTAAAAAACGCGCGTTTTTTAAAGGTTACCATGACAACATCAACAAATCGAGAAACGTAGTCTAACTGACATTATTTGATTATTGATCTGACAGAAGTACCTTGTAACGTCAAACAACATATTACTACAATTCGTTCATTTATATGTCTCCATCCATTTGATGAACTTTTCATATTCTTTTTATATATATATCTGGATTTTCGCGGTATTAACCGCGTCTCACTCTCACTATTCAAAAAATCGATATTAGAATCATTCATTTTGAACTGGGGACAACAAAATTACTTGGTACAAATTGCAAATGAAGTTTTTCAATCCATGACAAAAAGGTATACTGATGTCACTCACAGAATAATTTTAAGTGTTTTTCTACCAAATATGATTCAATGCAGCAATAAAAAAAATAGCGTAATATTCTATTGTCTTAAACACTTGCTCTATTTCGAGCACTCCGGCTGCGCCGTCGTGCTCGAAAAATCGCGCTGTTTTAAAAGCCCTTTTATCCACTTATACTTTATTATACTATTATCATGTACTATCCAATAATATTTATTGTTTCTTGAGTGTATGTACTTAGACATGTATCCGGTGACTTCTTTCAGATTTATCATTGTATCACGATGTCAAACAGAGATATTTATTATGTGCAATTTTTATTAACTGAAATAAATGAATTTCCAACCCCAGTCTTCTGGCTCCAGTTGATTGCCTAGCCACACTTGAACTTGATAGTATACTCGACATAAGTGTTGATAAGCAGAAGCAAATGTTGGAGGAAGAGGTTCAATGGTGGCGGAAATATTTTTAAATGAATTCGTGAGAAATGATAAATTATTGTCAGTGACGTGTAGTTTTCAGATCATCAATTCATATCAGGCACTTTAAATGTTTGCTGACCTCTGACAGCTCACAATTCATTAACAGTTGGCTGTTACTCAGAAAATTACTCACAGGCTATAAAAATCCTCACAAATGTGAGCATAAACTCACAAATTGGCAAACCTGCTACAAGTATTTTATATACGTCCGTCAAAAAAGCAGGTATACGACCGTCGCCACTCGAACAATAGAGTAGCAGACAGATGTTGCTCAAGGTTATACGAGCGAATAAAATCAGGAAATGAGTTTCTTTGGAGTGTATATTTATTCATCATTGTATAATTTGTATTTATAAGTTACACAAACCAATATTTTCACTTATACTAAACGTCCTATGATGTATATGTGGCGTATGCGTGCATATTAGTATTTTCGATATTTATAATGGTGACTCGTAGGGAAAGAAGTGTAGATACAATGTTTGTAGACAATTGCATGTTCTACAACTTTTTTCTGTTTTTTTTACACTCACGGTTCACGAGAAAAATGCAGAAAATCGATTGTTTGACCTTTGACGTTGAATAATTTTTGTAGCAGACGTTGGATCAGTGAGGATTTTTGATATTTCATTTCTAATAGTGTACCTGAAACCTAAACCAATTTTAGCTCCATGCGAATTATTGTAGACCTACCATTATTTTTTTGTTTATTTTGGCTGGATTATTGGAGGAAAAGGCATTATGCATTGAGAATACAGTTTCTCAAAGGCCATACCCATTCCAGTTTTAACTACGTTTTGGTTGCTGGCCTGGTGCTGGCGTCACCTGAATTTGCATCCTTACATTGCTTTCGCAGCTATTCTCTTATGCGTGGTTAGCGAGTTCGCTAACATTGGCCACCGCCGCCAAACCCGCAATATTCCTTCGTCGTGCGTACCTCCATTGGGCTATTTCGAAAAACTGCACACCAAAATTGTTCCTAACCAACCTTGTGATAACGATAACCAGTATGTCATATCTTCAAGTTATCGTAGCATTGATTTCTTCAGAGAAGAAAGTGAACGATAAGCTGGCATAGGACATACAGGATTATTTAGATATCCTTTGATACTCAGTGGAAAAATCATATTGAGGATTTTTAAATTATGCTACCTGACGAGCAGCGGAAGGAGGCTGTGGGTGGAGGAATGTTTTCCGGAGGACAATATTTCCGCGTACTACATTGACCGGTTAATATGTGGGGGCTGAGTCTTGCTTTTCGGGCCCCCCTTAGTCTCTATATGGTCAAGGAGGTACGGCGGCTGACAGGTACGTTGTGGGGAATTCAGAATTCCAAATAATCCGCAGCGTTTCCGGAACAGCTACTTCCTGCAGCTACCCAGGGATCAATAATACCCGATCGTAATTGCTTTATAATCAGAAACTCTTCACTGACTGAGAATGCTCTTACGTTAGTTCGACGAGGGTATGATGGAATATCGTTCTAGTTGCCGCAAGAGTTCTAGGAAGTAGACTGTTTACTTGCAGTACTCCCTACACATGTGGAGTCAACGAGTTGTAATTTTTATGTGATCTATTGAATCCTTACATTTGAAGGGCCATACTCAAAGGTTCATACATAGCGTCGGTGAATTTACAAAGGGGCGTATATCGGAAAAAGGCGTAAATAGTTTTTTAGGGGTAACAAATTCCGCATAAGCTGCTTTGTATGCTCTCAAAGTGGCGTAAATCAACTCCAGATAGTTCAGATGTTATGTTGTTTTTAAATTTAGACGTATACACAAAATGACTAGAATATTTCGAAACAAACCGGCGAATATGAAATACGCCCATATGCAATGGCATATTTTTTCAAAAAATAGATTGACACTAACGGGCCAATATGAAATACGCCTATTTGTTGACGTAGGTACCAAGCTTACCGGCTTGTTCCTTGGTGTTGAATGATGCATATTCGCCCTACTTTGAGAGAACTAGAACTTCTCTATGAAAACTACTACCTTCTGAGGTTTAAGAAGAAGAACGAATAGGTGGCAGGAAAGATACACAGTAGGAACGAGATGGAATCATTAATCAAAATATCATATTGAAAAGTTTCCCAAAGTACTGTCGGAAAGATAGCAAGAGACGATATCTGAATTTACAGTTATCGATTACTAAAATGTATTGTTTGTATTCAGACGAAAACAAAAATAATGAAAAAGGGAGCGTCTTCTTAAAATCTGTCTTTCCAACGTCCCAAAAAGGATCAATGCACATTTTGTATTACTTACAATAATGGTGATGACTCTGTTGAAAAGTATTTGAAACATGAAGCAGAAAAATTTTCTGTGAGAAGAAGTCCGAGAGTAAGGAAGAGCAATGAGAATTACTAAGGTTGTCAGTGTCGTTTCGATTTGCAGTAATTCAATTGCCGATATCAAATGAGAGTTCTGTATTTTATAAGCAACGCCTTGCTTTCTTCAATTTCACAATCTATGATTTATCTTCGAGAGACTGCCATTGTTACACTCGGTATGAAATCCGAAGTCATCCGAAATGTCGAATTGTCAATACTTGTTTTTGAAAAGTTGTAACAAGAACGAGGTCGGGTCGGTAGAACTATTTTCTGATGGTTGCTATGGCCAAAACAAAAACTCCACACTTCCTGTAATTTTTGCATTCTTTCTCAATGAGATGACAAATATAAAAAACACAACTCTCCATTTCATTGAGGCGTGCACATAGTGCTATAACTGTAGCAGTTAAACAGGCTGGAGATATTTTCATACCCAGTCAAATATTCCCGATTATGAAGTTAGCTCGAAGAAAACATCCCTACATTATTCATAAAATGACATTTAGTGATTTTCTAGACTTCAAGACTCTTTCCCAAGATCTGATAATTTTACGTATTCGTCAATCTGATGAAATGAAGCCTGACTTCGATAAAACGTTATTTTGGACAAAAATGTCTTATATTATAGCTATTAATATAACGAGATTATTATGCGATTTATAATAGTCGAGTGACGAGGCGACAGCCAAGTCACCCGCATTGTCCGAGAGGGTGTTAAATCGCTAATAATCGAGTTACATTCAAAGCTTTATCGTATCATTGACAACGGCGATGCGAAAATAAAAGCAACAAGGTTTTATGTCATTTCATTTTGGCATTTCAAAAAGTCACCATTAAAAACATGCAAGATTTTGTTCATGATCTCCTATCACTGTTACTAAAGTCAAGTGTAACCCGAAGGCTCTTACTCTTTGGACATCGAATAAGTGGGCAACATCCATTCACGAATTTAGAATTTTGACTGGATAAGGACTAGAGACCGGTCTCTCTAGCTCTTTCCATGATGATGGTTCTCAAAGATGGCCGAGAAGAGAAGTTTGAATCTGAATTTGGAAATATTTTAATTTCTATAGAGGGTGCAGCTTTCACTACCCAGTATGGATTGGTAAGTAGCCCATCACTCCAGAGAGTGCCTGGGACGTTTAAAGCGTGAGGGGTCGTCAATGTTATATTCAGTGGCTTCCCTCACGAGGGGGTTCTCATGGGTTATTGCGCAATCGAAAACTTTGCGGTTGCGGTCTCTGATAATACTCCTGATGGAAGGCAGGTTCAAGTCTTCGAGGATCCGATCGTTCCGCACATACCACGGAGCGTTCGTTATCATCCGCAGGACTTTCATTTGCGCCCGTTCTAGGACGCGAATGCTAGTCTTGCAGGTCTGGCCCCAGGCGGCTGAGGCGTACAAAATGACAGGCTTGAACATCATTTCATAAATCAGAACTTTGTTTTTCAGGGAGAGTTTACTCTTCCTGTTGATAAGTGGATATAATGTGCAGATCTTCTTTGCAATTTTGTCCTTAATAATTTTGACGTGTGGTCTTCAGGTGAGCCGGCGATCCACCGTTACCCCCAGGTACTTGACTTGTTCTGACCATTCTATCTCCCTTACAGAGACAGACACAATCCTCTCCGGGTTGTCTTTCTTACGTCCCATCGAAATTGCCTGCGTTTTGTCAGGATTCAACTTTATCTTCCACTCCAGGTACCACTGCTGGAGGTCATTTGATGCATTCTGCAAGTAAACGACACCCATCAAGTGGTTGGCTGAAGAGGAAAGCAAAGCCGTATCGTCAGCGAATAGGATATCTTCACGTGTTCACTCCTTGGAATATCGGATGTATAAAGGGCGTATAATAAAGGAGACAACACTGCCCCCTGAGGAACGCCGGCCTCAATTTCTCTCGAACCCGATAGAGAATTGCCGATCTCTATTTGAAATGTCCCACCCATGAGGAACGACTTGATCTACTTCACCAGGCTCCGTGACAGGTGGAAGTCAATGAGTTTGGAGAGTAAGCCCTCATGCCAAACTCTATCAAAAGCTTTACTGATATATGGGCACTGTTATTGACATTCAAAGCTGGAGCTCAGTGGAATGAGCACGCCTAAAGCCGAGCTGCTCATTCGGTAGGACATTTCTTTCCTCCACTTCTTCGTCAAGCCTTTCTAGAACGACTTTTTCACCCAACTTAGCTGAACTGCAAATCAGACTGATAGGTCTATAATTTTGCGGGAAGGTCGGATTTTGTCCCTCCTTTGGAATCATAACTACGATGGCATGCTTCCACCTTCGAGGGAATCTTTCAAGGCGTAGAGAATTATTGATTATATTTAGAAGTGACTGCACCTGGTTATCCGGAAAATACTTAATCATACGATTAGTAATTCCGTCATAACCAGGTGCTTTTTTAGGATTTAATCCTTTAATATGTGCCTTGAGTTCATCCATCGAAGCCGAACGAATGACATCATAATTGGGTTCTCTTAGAGTACGACGAACCCGATCTTCCAGCAAAAGCTCTCGATCCAGATCATCATCTGGATGCTCATTCAATCTGAATTGCCTTTCCATCGAGTCTGCAAAGGCTTGAGCTTTGGACTCAGGGTCATAGCACATACCGGCCTCACCATGAATAGGGGGGGAGGATTGTAAGCACTGATCATACGCATAGGACCACTCCTCGTGTTGAAAATAATGCCTACTGTTTCTATACCATGGGTATCATCATCGGAAATGCCAAGCTGAACATGCGGATGGCAACGTTTTACCAAAATGGCAACGCCCCCACCCGGACGCCCAAGTCGATCATTTCTAAGCATTTTGTAGTTAGGAAATCTAACAGTTTCTCCATTAAGACGAGTCTCTTGCAGAAAAGCAACATCGATGTTGTTATCTACAAGAAACTCTTGAAACTCAAGTCTATTCTGAAGAAGTCCGTTACAATTCCAACTCACTGCTTTGATGAAATTCGGAAGCTGCCTTTTACCCACCCACTGGGATTAAAACCGTGTCAAAATACTGCAGCAGCTTCAGCGAACTGTGCAAACAGCGCCCTCATTTGATCCAAAGTGGAAATAATGTCTCTGGGGCTGTTAATTTGAGCTGGCTGGGCAGGGGGGTTGTCACGGGCCGCCGCTGCATATGACACCCCCGCCTGTGTCCTTCCCGAGTTTGCGGGGAAATATCTGGGATTGTGATGGTCGGTGCCCGTGGGGTTCACCCTACGCCTTATTCGAGGACATCTGGGACATCCTCGATAATTCGCAGTGTGCTCCCCACTGCAGTTAGCACACGTTGCCTTTTCATTTCTAGGTTTTTGACAATCCTTAGTGATATGATTTTCCCCACATTTGACGCAGGCGGGGACGGCACTGCAGTTCAGCTGACAGTGGCCGAACTTCTGACATCTGTGACACTGTCCCACATAAGCCCTGGGCCTCTGCGGCTCAGCTGTCACACGGACATTGAGGATGTCTTTGATATTAAAAATGTCTCTCTGCTCTTTATCAATAATAACGAGGATTAGGGGCAGAGCCTTTTTCTCATCATTCAATTTATGGAGTCGAGCCACTGACTCCGGGGCGAACCCCCTCTCAGTCAGCTCGGCTTTAATATCATCACATGCTAGAAACTCTGGGATGCCCCTGAATACGACCCTGAGCTTTTTATCTTCAGGAAGACTATATGTATGAAATAGGATTTTTTGATCCCTGAAAATACTAGAGATTTTGCGATAGTCATCTGATGAATTTGGAAAAAATTTGATGCCGTCAAAGACATTCTTTGCCAGCTTATCGAATGTAATATTGTTTGATTTGAATAACGAATTCACTGTGGCCCACTTATTTTTATCCCTAACAGTGATAGGGGGCACATTTTGTTTTTGTATCGTGCGTGGAGTCATTTCCGTTGGTTGTTGGTCCGTCATGTTGGTTGATTCCATGTTGACGTCATCTGTTGGTATAATTTTGTCATAATTTTCATCCAGAAAGGTTATGGAGGGGTTACTTTGGCCCCCTGTACAATTTTGAATTTTGTTTTCGTTTTCTGAACCCGCATTCGAAATACGCGCAGGAGCTGAATCCGCCCCTGGATTCGAAAAACTATCGAGCTGGGTGACGTTTATGTCATCCTTCGTCATATTTGACAGTTGATCAAATCTATTAGAAATAGCGATAATTTTATCATTTTTACAAGCTGATGTACTAGGTATTGCTAATCTACAGCTTCTTCGCATTACTTGAGAAGTAGATTGAGGTTTTACAATACCTCTGGGAACTGGTAGTGGTGGATAAGGGTTTGTAAGGCACATTGTCAAATGTTCCGACGTCGTTTTTGGCTTTCATCAGCGAACTAATAATTGGTATTCTCACTAGATCTTCGCCAATTGAGGCCAGCAAAGTCCCCAGTACTTCTAGTAGATCGGCCTCGAGAGAGAGCCGATTCCCAGAAGCACCGATTCTTTCGATGCCAGATCGCAATTACCAGTGGGCCTAACGGTGATCTTAGGGGTTGGAGAAAGGTCTTCAGCCGTGGATGCTGGGGCTGCCTCCAATGTGGTGGACAGATGGGCTGTTTTTCTTACACCTTTTAGGTACAAGACCTTCAAGAGTTTGAAAAATTAACTTTAGTACGCTTTTTTACTTCAAGCGATTTGACGCAGTGTCGTCCGTATACTTAGCAGGACCGGACTCATGCAAGATTTTGATATTCCTGACGATATATCAGCTGCAGCCAACACTATAAGGTTGAACTTGCTTCCGGACAAATCTAAAATCCATTATGAAAAAGAATATTGGCAGTTTTGTAACTCTCTGATGATCGTGGACGCTAAAGGCAACGGTGTATCCATCAAATTTGAAAACTGTCAAAATATTGTTTTACATGTTCATGAAAACTAGTTCTAATATTATTTGATATCTAACGTATTATGCTTTCGTAACTAACGTATTAAATTATGGTAACTAATGTATTATGAGTGACTAAGGTTTTATGTAGGTTTTGGTACGTTTATGATGTTAATAATTATTGATAAAGATTTCATATAAAAATGTTTTAATCTTCAATGATACGATAATGGTAGATAAAGAGTCGACTAACAAAATCTATTACAGATAAAATTATTAATAAAAAACCTTTTTAAAGACAAGCTTTTATTCAAATGCCCTAAAAAGTGAAAAATAATTGCTTTGGATGTGTGACGTAGGTTATTTCGTGAGTTACAGATTCAAGAGCTTGTCGCGCAAAGTTTTCAGTTCGAACACAAGAGCGAAAAGCTTTTGAATCTGTAACTCACGAAATAAACTACGTTACAAATCCAAAGCAATTATTTTTTACTTTTCAGGGCCTTTGAATAAAAGCTTGTCTTCAAAAAAGTTTTGTTATTAATTATTTCATTTTGTGCTTTCTTATTAGTACGCCTTTATCTATGCATTTTCGTTGAAGCATCGTTATTATGAGGCCTTTTTCCTGTAATTATTGAGCTATCTAGTTCTTCAATGAGAAGACCATCTGAAGATTAAAACTCGTCCGCCATCCTGGTGCTGCCATCTTCAATTCATGAATTTTGACAAAAAATCAATAATCTTTGACTAAATTCATGATTCCCGATCCCAAAAACCCCGAGATACCCATTTTGAATAGAAACGGTCCATAATCACAAAACTCTTCCACCATCTTGGAGCCGCCATCTTGAATTTATGAATTTTGACAATTAATCCATAACGTCCAATCCCAAAAATCTCGACATACCAATTTTGGATGGAATGGGACCATCATTACAAAACTCGTCCGCCCTCTTGGAGTCACCATCTTGAATTCCTGAATTTTGAAAAAAAGTTCATGATCTCCGACCCAGAAAACCCCACATACCAATTTTGAATCAAATCGGACCATAATCACAGAGTTCGTCCGCCATCTTGGAGGCGCCATTTGGTTTTTTCTCTAACAAAAACTGTAAAGTGCACTGTTACCGGAATTATGAACACCTGCCAAATTTCACGTTAATCGGACAACTAGAAGTGGGTCAAAATTCACTTGCAAAATTTGAACTTTGAACTTAACATACAAATGTGAAGTTAAATAAAAGCTTGTAAAATGGAAGAAACTTTTCGGACGATCTCCTTACGAAGAAATGTGGATATATCAAAAAGGAAGTTTCAAAAACTCAATAATGCTCGAATCAAGCTGCCATTAATAGTTATTTAATCAACTAGTGTATTCATGGTGGCGATTAATGATCGAGATATTTTAACACGAGAGCGAAGCGAGCGCGTTAAAATGTCAGAAAACACTGATTTCAAAGTGTCTCTCTGAAAGAAATGATTCTAACTTTTTCCATCTTTGCAAAGTGAGATTGCTTCTTGAAAATGTGTTTCCCATTTCTTCCGGTCTTCCTGATGATCGTGGAAGCGTGAAATAGATTTTCGTCGACAAAAATGTATTGAAGACCTAGTGAATGCGATGTCTCTCCTGCGTCAATGTTACGAATGATTTCTGGTGAGTACTCTCTTTTGGAAAACATTCTTCTTTGCCTCATTCATCTTTATGAGTTCTTAATTGAGACTGGAATAGAAAATCAAATAACTATCTGAATGAAAATGCAAATTTTCAATTTCAGATTTTTTCTCTTGAGTTAGGGCCTTTTCAGAATATCTATCAGATGTAGTTCAATGTCCAGCGTGGCTTTAGCCGGGGAAGTAGTTGTTTTCTGTTAGACATTCACAAAAAATTACTTCATTTTAATCGTGGATCTTTCAATTCACAGAAAAATATTTCTATCAATATTCAATTGAGAATGTTTCCCTTTTCAACATTAATCGCCATTTTGAAATACGAGTTGATCACAATAAAAATCCATCAACGTGAAATTTTCGATATCCATTTCCTTCAAGTAGATGGAAACTTACAATATTTGGATTTTAAAATACAAAAATTTGACAGCGCGAAGGTAATATGATTTGACATTTGAATAATATTCGAATTCGTGTATGTTCAGTTGCCTATACCACAATTATACATTAATGGACCAATCGACCATTTACAGGTTTCAAATGGTCGATTTCGGTGTATGTTTAGATGCATATATCGAAATTATGCATTAAAAGTTACATTGAAGGATAATAGGGGTCATTAACGATCGATTTCGTGTAGATTAAACAGACTCCTTGATACAGGGTCGTCGGAAAAAAGTATTTCTTCTCTCATGTCACTTTGTGCAGGATCGACCCCCTTCAATCGGTTGAAGAATATCTAACATTTTACCGAAATCTTCTCCATTTGAATAAATAATGATCTATTTGTATCTTTCTCTCAGAACAATTCATTTGCTATATACAATTATTTTTTATTATCAATATTTAACTGAAACCGCATCACATTTTTGTTTGTATTTTACTTCATAATCTCATTGGGTTAAAATGAATGTGCTTAATAAATCACATTCGCTAAAAGGCGTATATCGTTCTGTTCGAAATCACTCCTCCCAGGATAAATTTTTTATTATTTTTTTACCAGCATTGTATTTTATATACTATATTCCGAGTGTTCACGAAAATTCAATAAAATCGACCCACTTTTTTTCCGATAGTGACAACATGAAAAACTAGTAAATTTCAAATTGCATCTCCTCAGAAATTGTTTGAATCTATATACGTCCCTTTGTAAATTCACCGACGATACTTCCATTTTTTGCTTTAACAAAATACCAAGAATAATTATAAAGTATACATGATATTCGCTACACTGATTTCTGATTGGTATATTCTCACATGATTAAAAATTCCCAAGTAATTGTACCAACTGCCCATATAAATAATTAGTGTTACATAATATTGCGTTTTGAATTAAATATTGTTATTTAGTTTATTCTGCTTGAGGTTTTCAACAGCATTCGATGTATTCGTGAAATTTTATTTGAAAGTGGGCGGATGTAAGAGATAACTGCTACGATATAAAACGTTTATTGGAAGTACTTTCGTCTGGTTTCATGTGGTCTGATTTTTCCGAAATAGGATTTTACATACAGGTGAGTCTTTTACTGTTATTAGTGGTAATTGATAATACATATAAAGTATTTCCATATTTATATTGAATACGGGGTGAGTACGCGAGGAAAATCAAATAGGTGATTCCTTGTGAAATTCTATATAAATATATGTGGATCAAAAAATGCTTATTTTTTCGACTGTCTCGGATTCTACAGAAAATGAGAATAATATCATCATCATAATAATCATTATCATGAAATTGTTTTAGCTCATAGACAGTGTCGTGAAACGAAATTACCAAACGTACAATTTCAATTGAAAATTCAAACTTCTGAAATCTCAACCAATTTTATTGAAATAAGGGTATTCTTGTCTTCTTCTCAGAGTTATCGTATAATTCAAAGAATGATTATATAGTTCTTGAAATTGGAATTACCTGTTCTGTAGATTACTTGATGAATAAAAGTGAGAAGAAGTGACGATCCAAAACAAGATAAAAGTTATTTTGCACTATTTTACAATTTCGGAAATCTTCAAAGAGTAATACAAAAAAATAGCTGTTTATTCTACTTAGAGATGTCAATCTGAGTCAGGAAAGGATTGATTTCAATACCAATGTTGGCGATTTTAAATAAATAGTAAAAAGGTATTACCTCCTCCCAGAAAAAAGAATCAATAGGAAGTTATTCATGATATTTTGGACTACCAATATGTCCTAAAATGAATATAATATTGAAACAATTTTATAAGTTTTAAAAGTCAGAAATGCCATATAAAAATAAAAAAAACAAATCATAAAATTATCCATTTTTACGAGTATTTTGACTTTTGACTCATTGTACGATGTGATATTAGCAAAATGATTATCATCCCCTCATTTTTTCCATAATGGAGAAAAACTTTTGAAAAATCTGATTAAATCCAGGTATTTTCAATAAACAAAGTGCTATATACAAGTTTCTCCATAAGGGAGAAGAACATTTGAAAAATCTGATTGAATCACGAAATTTTCAATAAAGGAAGTCAACAACATTGTACAAACAGATTTTAATGACTGTGGGCTATATAAACTATATTTTTTTTAGAATCGCGTAATTTTCGACCAACACGTGCTATAAAACAAGTTTTACCAATTCTGCATAGTTGCCGGGTACATAGAATTATTGCATATGATTCATTCTATAACGTGGTGATAGCGAAATGATTATCATCCCCTCAATTTTTTTGTAATGGAGGGAGACATTTGAAATGTTTGATATTTTCAGGAAACTCTCAATAAACAAAGTGCTATAAAACAAGTTGTTTATTCTAATACGTGGTATTAGCGAATTGATTATCACCCCCTCAGTTTTTCCATAAAGGAGAAAAGCATTTGAAGAATCTGATTGAATCACGAAATTTTCAATAAAGAAAGTCCTATAAAACAAGTTCTACCATGTCTGCAGGCTTGCACGATATAACAAATCGTTGCTCATGATCCATTCTATTCAAATTTTTTATTTTTGTATAGGAACAGTCAAGTAATACCTAATACTGATTGGCACTAACAAACATACGACACATAAAAAATAATAAAGAGTTAAGACACCTACAGTACAATACAAATTAGTTCTATGTTGGAATAAGAACTGATCAAGTGTATAAAAACTTTTAGTAAGCAGAAATGACTTCAGACTCCTTCTGAATGTTGTGAGATCCTTATTGGATTTTATGACTTCTGGTAGACGATTGAAGATTTTTTGGCCAATAAAGTTTGGAGCATTTTGACTAATTCTATACTTGACCAATTTAGTTCAAATGAAATGTTTTAGGAATTTTAAATATACATCTTGAAATGGCTTTCTGTTTCATGAACATTTTTGCTCATTGATGAGTTGACAACATACAAACTCGTATCGTAACCTAGCTAAACATGGGCAAATTTTTATGGTATTTAGGTTTTGAACATGTAAATTATTGAGCTCAGCTTAGACACTAGCTGTTCGCAGTGTGTATTCCAGCACAAATACTCGTCCATATAGATTCCTAAAAATGTCTCTTTGCCGCAGGAGCTTATAACGTTTACATTCGGTTGAAGTGCATCAACTTTATTTTGATAATCATGGAATTAAATCAGCTGTGTTTATTTGGCATTGAAATATAAATCCTGTGTATTGAAATATCCAGTGGCTAAATTCAAAATTTCTTCACATTTAGGAGTCAATGTTTCTTTGGATGATATTGAAAAGCTGATATAGTCTACGTAAGAGGTAAATGAAAGGTATGCAATTACTTTGTCAATATTATTGATATACATAAGAAACAGAACTGGTCCCAGGATGGATCCCTGAGGTACTCCCATCTGAACCAGTTTCGTTTCTGGTGTACAAAAAGAGGGTGCATCGTCGTTGTTGAATTTGAGTGATACACATTGGTGTCGATCGGTAAGAAATGAAGAAACCCAGGTCAGTGAATTAATTACCTCTTAGCCCGTAATAATTTAAAAGTTTAGCGTGATCGACCTAGTCAAATGCCCCACTCAGATCACACAGGATCGCGGCAGGACACTCACCTGTGTCAACGAAATCCGTTAGATTATTGTAAAAATTGAGTATGCTGCATTGGTATCACAATATTATGCAGATCAATGAAATTCATGAGGCGCTCTAGAAACTTGGTGGAACGGTCACGGGCCTGAAATTATCGATTTTGAATTAATTTGATTTTTTTGAATAGGTGTTACCTGTCCCAGCTTTAAAGATGATGGGAAAATACTGGTAAAAAATGAAAGATTCACCAGAAAAGTAATTGGTCCAATAATTATACGCAGTACTCTCCTTACTATAAAAACAGGTACCTCGTCAATTCTCGAAGATCTCTTGGTTCCCATTTTTCGAGTTATTAGGTCGAGCAATTCTGTTTCACTGAATGGAATATGCTACCCTCGAAAATTTATCCTTCAACTGATAATAATAATAATATACTTTCCTGTAGAGTGTATCTTCCGCAAACTTCATGTTTATGAAGTATTTATGAGTTTCCGAGTTTTTGACAACTGTATAGTTGATTCTCGATTGCCTAGCCAATTGTTCGAGGGATTGGACAGGTGCCTGAAAAAATGAAACACAGTTTGGTTTTCACTTTTGAACGCAAATAGAAACATGGGAAGACATATCAATTAATACCTTCATTAAATTGAACATATCTTCAGAGCCGTCGCGAAATATTCTGTATCACTAGGCAAAATTTGAAGTACGCCCTTTTTACTGAACAAGTGAAACGAAACGCGTCGATTTGGAGATTTAGGTTACTTTGAATAAAAATAAAATTATCAACTCAAAATACAACGTCTGGAATTAAATAATGTATTATTTAATCAGAATTGCATTTTTTCTATGTTAATATTGAAAGTTTCAAAACAAAGTAAAATTCAGCAGAAGTACCAATTTCTAATCAAAATGCAGAGAGCTTTTTCAGTCGATAAATTTGAACAAAAATAGTCTGCTGAGTTCGTTGCCATAAATACCTTCCGTGTGAATTAAATTAAATATGACAAATATGTTGCAATTTGACCTGGGCCATTTTTTCCAATAGCTATTTTGAAAAACTGTCGACACTATCTTTTTGCAACAAATATAAATAGAGCATTGTATGGGAATTCGCCTTATTTTACAAAAATACTAGTGGGTGGCTAGCTTCAAAGACAATAAATGGTTCTTGAGGAGGTAGGCAGAATAACACAAAGACAAAAGGCACCAAGGTATTTCTATATTTCAACTGAACTATACAGTGCCACTTTTTATAGTCCCTCCCCCCCTGTTAACTTTTTACTTTTGAACGGTTCGTAGAACAATGAAAAAAAAGGTATTGTATGATATCACCGATACTACTTTTTTAAATGACATAGTGAATGCCCGATAGATGGCGCGGGGGGCATCAACTTGAACATTTCAAAAAGCATGGGGGTTATGTGGCTCATCGTTGAAAAGACAATTCAATTTCCTTTCCGATCATGTTTTTTTTATTTCGTTCATACGTTTTTCCACAATATGCATTTGGCAATTACCGAAACTTCTGTCTCCTTTGAAATTCATTCTTTCATCATTTCTTTTGAATTTTTCAACAGTTCCTTCAAATACTTTCGAATTATTGAATAATCAGGGAATTTTTCATTAAAAATTCTCTCTGCTGCATGGTAGTTCCCACGGGCCTCACCAAAAATGTAGATTGCTTCAGTTTTCTCTTCGATAGGACGTACACGAACCATGATGTTTCAAATTGAAAATAATACTAGTAGAAGTAGAATGAAACTCTTCTATAAATACAAATGCGATAATATAAAGAGCAGGTATCTAATGATATAATCATTGTGACATTAGAAATTCTCAAACATCGACAAAATAATCCAATTTCCTGATGGGCATTTCTAGGTTACTGCTTGATCATCAGTTTACCAAATCCGATAAATGATACCCTTTATAATTATGGTAATTAAAAATAAATGAGTTGGGTATTAATCGGGTATAATCTCTTGAATCTCCGTCTATTTCTATCTCTTCCTGAGATTTGGCTATTTTTCTTCTTTTAATGGTTCTCCTTTTTCTTCATAGAATAATCTTGGATGTTTTCTCCATCCGAAGATGTTGTGTATTTATTGCTATCAGATAAATCAGTCTGTCCGTCTGTCTGGACAATGATTCTTGGGTATTTACCTGCGGTTCCTTGTCTTTGACGCTTGTAGAAGGTATGATCTCCTTTAATTTCGTTTTATTCTCTAATTTTCCTGAGTATTTCCTCGGTGTCTTGGAATTTCTCAGATGTATGTTCAAGTTCTTCACTTTCCCCATTAGAGAGGAAATATTCATCCTCATGTCTTTTTTCAGAATCTAAGAGAAGTGGCGGGTCATCCATACTTTCGAGTACCCATTCTTGATTTTCTGATTATAATTTACGGATATTTTCATCCTGAAAATTGCGCAAATGACGCAAATTTACTAGGTATATTTTATAGTATTCGGGATCTAGTTTTTCCAAATCGTTAACAATTTGATCATTGTATTGTTTTGTTTTTTGTATGATTACATCTGAAATCTATTTGATTGCATATCGAAATTTGGCCTGCATGTGAAAATATTGTGGACTATTATTTCTTGTTTTTCCTCGTAGTATTTTTGTTTATGGGCGATTTGCAAATTCATCAAGCATTTGAATGTTTGTTTGAAGGTTGTAGACGATGTGGTAACTTGATTACTCTCGTTTCGGACGTCCATCGTCTTAATGGATTTGAAAGGTTTTCACGACGTTTCGAATACGTGTATCTGTAATCGTCTTCAGGTGAATACTGTATTCACCTGAAGACGAATGCAGATACAAGTAATGAGAGTAAACAAGTATTTAAATGACTCGTCCGAGCAGGTTTCACCAATGATCTCTTCAAAGTCATCCATTCTGCTATATTTCATTTTATTGAAGTTTTTTCGATAATTCTCTAATTCTGGACCTTGGGGGGGAGTGTTTGCTCCATGTCCTCATTTACTTTGGTATTGACTATCCTGCGCCAGAGATCCTAGTCATATTGGTTGATGTATTGAATCATTTCATTATTGAGTATGATAAATTGTCTCCTGATCTCCTCCATTTGGATTGTTTTCCACAGCTACGTTGCCTCGACCGCTGCTAATCGTAAAAATATGGAATGCAAAATATTTTAATTTTTTGATGGACTATCAACTGTTAGCGGTAGTACAAGAAGTTAGTTTACACCTGGTATATTTGACACTCGCGTTGAATATTTGATGTGGTATTTTTTTTCATAGGAATTGTCATTGACTGAATTATGTTGATGCTTTGAATTTTTTAGAACAATGCAGAAGTTAATCATTGATTTAGTGAGAAATAAAATGGAAGTTTGCCATATATATTTTTATTTGATTCGAAATGATTCCTTCACGAGTATAAGACTTTCAGGGATTGCAGGACATGGTCCTTAATTCATTCTATTCAACATGTGTAATCAGGGACACGTAAAACTGTCACACGTTTTCATTCAATATCCACGTTTTTTCCACCTATGAAGGATATGTCGTTGAATTTTATTGATTCATAATACAAGTACGAGCCATATGAGGTATAATATCGTAATAGTCATGAAAATATAGAGTATTTCTCATTAGTATATATTGCGGTAATCGTATTAGACTCAAGCAGCAGTTTTCAAATTCCTGAGAAATATGTATCATTTTATGCTATAACATATTATTATTTCATTTATAAATTGATTTTCAGCATCACTTATTCAAGCTCTTCAAAAATTTTGGAATCAGAGTGAAAACAAGCAGTAGTTTGTATGAATACCGATGAATTCAAGAAGAATATCAAAAGTTTCCAAATTTGCCCATGAGTGAATTGCAATTATCGAAGATAATGTTATTCGTATGTTAGTCCGACATCGATCACAATGAACTGCGTATTAATTATTCAATTAAGTTACACCTGTTTGTTATTTCTTTGAATGAGAGAAAATACAATTAATGATTTCAATATACGCTCACCTGCATTCTCTCCACTGTCAAAAAAGCCGCCAAATTTGCAGTGAAAGTTGCTAACATCAAGACGACGAACAACCAATAGGCTGCTACTAAAGTTCTTCCAGAAAGCGCTTTTGGAGCTTCACCTCCGCCTTGGGGGGTGAACGACGTTAATGCAAACCAGAAGCTCTCTTTCAAAGTGAATTTCCTGAAACGATTTTGGAATTATTTTGACGAATATTGGAAGAAAAAATACGCTGCTTGAAATTCATACTAACCTACAGGGGTATGGATAAGCCTTCTTATTATTCCTCGCACTATAGGGTGAATATTTATCAAGGAACCACACCATGAAACCAGTAACAATCAACGCAGCTACAATACTGAGCCAAACTTCAAGTTTCAAAACAGTCATGAATTTAAACAGAGAAGTTTTTCTAACTGGTTTTCTCATCACTGAAAAAAATCATGATATTTGAATATTGGTATGTTAGGTCATAACGTGAATGTCAGAGAGAATGAATCTCATATATTTCTGATTATTATATTATTCTCATAACATGCCACAGTCGGTATTTAAGAGTCATTACACTCCTCCCATCAAGCGTTTAGTGCCAAGAAAAAAGAATCATAACAAGGAAGACGACATAAATAAAAAATTAAAACCTACCTTTTTCTCAAAATGTAATAAATGTAATCAAACTTCTTGAAGAGAGTGGCAAGATAAGTATTTCATATCTTCGATCGAATTTTGATCATCGAATAGCAGAACTGGGAGTATTTTCTACAAGGTCGAGTGACTAGTGAAGGAATCGTACCAAATCATGATGGCCGAGAAGCATTCGTCCACGCGAGGAACACTTGCATTAGAACGATTGACCTTGCTAAAGAGATTATGCAATAAGCTTGTCAATGCCCCTCCTAGATCAGAGACTTTCTGGTCTCTGGCCAAGGCCATATATAGGAATTTTACATTTTCTTCTCTTCCACCACTCGAGAGGTCCAACGGCACAACGGATGTGTCTTCCAAGGAAAATCGAATCTACTGGGTTCCCGCTCCCGCATTATCAAGCGGATCCTACGAAATCTTCACCCTATGAGGCAACAGGACCAGATGGAATTCCGATAATTATCCTGAAGAACTGTGCTCAAGTGCTCCCCCCAGTTCTCTGTAGACTCTTTGAGCTATCATACAACAAAAGGGTATTCCGTCCATGTGAAAAAACGCTAGAGTCCAAACCATTACGAAGAAGGGAAAGTAGCCCCTTCCTATAAATTATCGCCCTATTGCACTACTCTCAGCCATATCCAAAGTTATGGAGAAAGATATCAACATAGAACTCATCGAATATCTGGAAAAATTTGAGATAATTCACGACGGACAATATGGATTCCATCAACTTTGTCGACTGGAGATTTACTAGCATAAGTCACTCAGCTCTGGACAAACACTGTCGAAAAATTTGGAGAATCCCGTGCAATAGCCTTCGACCGCGTCTGGCACCAGGCATTCTTAAGTAAATTATTGGCATACGGCCTCCCAACCAACCAAACTGCGCCAAGTGCTTATGAACTTCATGCAAGATCGCTTCCTTCATGTGGCGGTTGACGGTGTTTCCTCCAATGGCAACCAATGCCGGGGTCCCACAAGGTTCCATCTTGTCCTCCACCCTGTTTCTTTCACACAACAATGACCTCTTGAAGATTACTACGAACCTTATCTACAGCTTCGCAGATGATAGCACACTTGTCTCGACTTTTACATCCTATGGACCACTTTCGGTAAACGACACAAAAAGATTCCGACAGAAACAGGCTGACTCCATAAATAGAGATTTTGAAGTCATCGTCGACTAGGAAACCAACAATCTCGTTCAGTTCAACGCCCAAAAAACACAATTCACTACGTTTTCCAAGAAAGTCAACTCCTCAAATCATTCCATCACAATGTCCGGAAACAGGCTTGAATCAAGCCCCTCCATCTCCATTTTGGGAGTCATGGTGTCCAATAACATTTCTTGGCATGACCATGTTGCTAACATCGCTGAATCAGCAAGCAAGAGGCTGGGTCTTCTATGGAGAACTAGAGAGTTCTTTACTCCTGAACAACTGTTGAAGACGTACAAGGCTCAAATCCGACCTCTGCTGGAGTATTGCTCGCACATATGGGATCGGCACCGAAGCATTCTCTTCGACTTCTAGATTCCATACAGAAAAAGGCCATACGGTCCAACTCTCACATATAACCTCCACCCACTAGAACATAGAAGAAGAGTTGCAGACCTGACATTATTCCACAAATATTTTCACGGCTGATGCTCCAGAGAAATAGAATATCTTATACCACCACTGGCCACATTCGACCGAAGAACTCGGAAGCTGATCAGTTCTCACCCATTTGCTGTCAAGATTGACACGCCAAGGATCACTCTCCATCAACAAATATTCTTTTACAGGACTGCTACGGATTGAAACAAGCTCCCGAAACAAATTTTCTCAGAGAACTATAAACTACAACTATTCAAAAAGAGGGACCACAATCATCTCCTTTCTTTATTCCCGTCCCCTTCCAATGGTTGCAGTGCTGGCCGCCCGCTGCCCACACGATAGGTCTACCCTTTTGCGTCCATTTCCAGTAGGAACAAAAAAATAATGGTACCAGACCCAGAAGAACTAGATGATAATTGAGATCATTGTGAATTGGTTAGTGGCATTTATGTAATGCAATAATAAAATATATGCATAAAAAGTCCCATTCAAAAAAGAAACATTCCTCACTCATGGAAAAGAAACAAACTGAAAGAGTTGAAATCCCAGAGCATTAGAAGAAATGTGAAATGCACAAAATTATAGAGGTGTCACCTATAATTTGTGGGGTGAAGCTTAGACCTAATGACGTGGAATTTGATGACATTAAATTTCGTGCACATCAATAGGTCACCAACAGATGTCAGTATATGCCAATCCACGACACCAAAATTCGTACTCCTAGTGCGTTCAGAGTAACGCAAACAAATAACGAAAGAAAGAGAAATTTGTTACGAAGCCTAGAAAGCCACCCTCCGCCTACAGCTGTTTCATGGTTTCCCAATCATCAGGACGGCTTGTGCTCTTTCTCAAAATCTTCTCAAAATTGTACCAAAAATCTCATAGTGCTAATACCTACCGGCAAGTATGAAAATGTGACACGCACAAAATTATAGAGGTGACACCTATAATTTGTGGGGTGAAGCTTAGACCTAATGCCGTGGAATTTGATGACACGGAATTTCGTGCACATCAATAGGTCACCAACAGATGTCAGTAAAGGCCAATCCACGACACCAAGAGTCGTACTCCTACTGCGTTCAGAGTAACGCAAACAAATAACGAAAGAAAGAGAAATTTGTTACGAATCCAAGAAAGCCACCATCCGCCTACACTGTTTCATGGTTCCCAATCATCAGGACGGCTTGTGGTCTTTCTCAAAATCGTACCAAAAATCTCATAGTGCTAATACCTACCGGCAAGTATGAAAATGTGAAATGCACAAAATTATAGAGGTGACACCTATAATTTGTGGGGTGAAGCTTAGACCTAATGACGTGGAATTTGATGACACGAAATTTCGTGCACATCAATAGGTCACCAATAGATGTCAGTATAGGCCAATCCACGACACCAAAAGTCGTACTCCTAGTGCGTTTAGAGTAACGCAAACAAATAACGAAAGAAAGAGAAATTTTTTACGAATCCAAGAAAGCCACCTTCCGCCTATAGCTCTTTCATGGTTCCCCAATCATCAGGACGGCTTGTGGTCTTTCTCAAAATCGTACCAAAAATCTCCTAGTGCTGATACCTACCGGCAAGTATAAAAATGTGAAATGCACAAAATTATAGAGGTGATACCTATAATTTGTGGGGTGAAGCTTAGACCTAATGACGTGGAATTTGATGAGGCGAAATTAGCACTATGAGATTTTTGGTACGATTTGAGAAAGACCACAAGCCGTCCTGATGATTGGGAAACCATGAAACAGCTTCAGGTGGATGGTGGCTTTCTTGGATTCGTAACAAATTTATCTTTCTATCATTAGAAGAAATCAGAATTGGTGTCAACATCTCAAAGGTAATTGAAAATGCGGAAATAGCAAACATATTGAACAGAATATCTGAGTAACTCAGACGAAGGCCATTCTTACTCTTTTTTAGGATAGGTGAAAAAGACAGTCAAATGGAACAACATTCCTGGCAATTAGTAACAAAGTCGATGAGTAAGGTATATTTTTGGAAAAACAGAATCTTTCAAATATTGTTCTTCTGACTGAGCATTGGCTGAGAACTGGGGAACCTTTATATGTTTCTGATTATGTTATACTTTCGAAATATTGTACAAAATGGTTACAGATAAGATCTTGAGAATTTTTTCCTTCATAAACATAAATCAATTTGGCAAATGAATTGTTGAAAAATAATTCAAATTCTCATTGATTCATTCAAAAATTCTAAAAATGTATACATTATGTATTTATAGGCCTTTCTCAATGGATATTGAACTTTTCATGGAACGACTAGGAAATTAATCAACTCTATTGTCTCCATTCACATTAATAATCTCAGCTGGGGATCTCAATATGAACTTTGCTAACGATGTATGCATTGAAACTCAAATGTTGATGGACCTGTTCCAATCTAGTAATGCATGTTGATACATACACTTGAGGATTTAAAATCTCATCTACCATCATAGATTATGTTTGCACAAATATCGAAGATGTATCTAGCTCAGGAATCAATTCGGGGCTATCAGATCACGAAGCTGTCTTCTGTCCTATTTCCAATAGTCACTCATAGGCACTGATATAAAATCAGACACTGAAATAGGAAATTTGGACGAATATACAGCAAAAACAACTATGCGCAGTTCAGACAACTTTGTCAGAACATAGATTGAAATTTCATACATGTAGCGGATGATCCAATGAATACATTTCAGGAATTTGTTTCTGAAATATTGAGTAAAGCATTTCCACTGCGGTTGATACAGAAAAAAGTTGAAAGCCTGGGACACTAAAGGCATAAAAAATCGTCTGCACACCATGGGAAAATTCCAAAGCGATAATAACTTTTTATTATATATTTGTATTATAATGAAAAATTGAATCGAGTAAAAAAATAAGAGATACCACGTCGGGCCATGGAAGAAAGAGGTAAACCACGTGCTCAAGAAGTCAAGTTAATGTGAGTTATTGTACAGCTGTTCAAGTTATTCAATTAGTGTGAAGGTTTCGGGCATTCGTGGTATCACATCCACTTTGCCCACTCCGATACTGGCATATTGTCCATAGTTCACGAGCCAAAAATACAAACAAACAAGCAAGATTCGAGCAAAAAACAAACAGTAAGAGATGTGGCCAATAACCAGTGACCTGAGAAATTAAAATATCAAAGTATAACGAGAATTGAACGTTGGTCTCAATTTTTTGAATTAATATTACTGTTCAGAAGGCAATACATTGATGCAGAATTCCCTTCCAACGATTGATCCACTTGATAATTTACAGACAACAATTTCTCCGCTAAATTTGATATACTTATACGAGACAGATTTAACTGAGCTAAAATGAGATAAGAAAGAAAAGTTCCTCTGGTGAAGACCACTTGTCAGCAAAATTGATGTCCCAATTGCCTGACGAAGCCCTTACTCATCTACTGACGTTTAACTTTTTCACTGCGGGAACCGGATATCTACGTAAAATAATTTCGTGGTCGTACAACGGGAATCGGATAAATACGCCGGTCCTTTATGTGTGTTAACTGCGAGTACCGGTCGAATACACAATTTTCAATGTATTTTGTGTTGCCTATAGATGGTAGTTTGTTTCTGGTCGAGACGTTTACAAAAACTCTTGTGCTTCACTGCGGGACCGTATGAATCAGCATTTTGTTTATCAGGTACGAACTTCGAGGCATTGCTTCACGAGCAACAGTAACGTTTCGATGCGCCCTGAGCCTGCAAGTATTTTGGTGCTCGGGAAAATACGTCAGTGTATCGTCAACTTATTATTTCTGTTATTCCATATTGATATATAATAAAAATAACCTAACATCGAAATATATGGCTCGCGATAATAAATATTTGAACGAACATCAACTTCTTAAACTTTTAATGAAAAGTAACATTGATGATGAATTTGAGCTAAGTGAATCTAATTAATTTTTATATATTCTTGAGTGTATATTTCCTTCGCAAAGAGTAAATTCCAAGTTTTTTATTGTAGTGAATTTGGCTTATTTTTATCTTACTTATATTTGTTCTCAAATTGAAATATATTTGTTATATATTCGCATATTTCGCTTGGAAATTGAGAAAGTCAATTCTAAGAAATTTTTATCGATCGTGATCTCCACTTATTGACAAGACGAAAGGTTGTTTCGGTACCAAAAAATTTTGTGGAATTTACTGTTTCCTTATTTCCAAATCGAGTATAGTTAGTCATTTTCCACTTATTCATTGCGAAAATAACAGCCAGTTAAGATCATAGTCGCTGGATAAATATATTGTTTAACTGCGGGAACCTTATAAGTGCGCGAGATTATTCCTTCACATAACTGCGGGAACCGTGTTGATCAGCCCCAGATCCCAACAGCAGAAAAGTTGCATAAAAAGCTATCCGCAGTGAAAATGCTAAAATACTTCTTTTGCCTCAGGTGTTTTCCGTTCCAGCGTAAAGTCTGCAATAGTGATACCTCTTCACGAAGGAGAAGCTACTGATGATCCTAATTACTTCAGACCAATCTCTATATTGTCGACACTGTCTAAAATCATCGAGAAACTAGTTGAACGGATAATAATGGGATTCTTGGAGAGACACAATACAGTATCAGAAAACATTTATCTGGGGTACGGACAGAAATCTACACGAGCAACCAGGAACGCAATGATATGATAATACCACATAAACAAGAGAGACGCACTGCTGTGCGCCCCTCCTGTTACCCCACCCGACACATTAACTGACCACGTGGCAATGCTATACAGCGCACAGCGGATCGACTCATTCCTTGCCGAGCCTTGGTTGCGGAAACAAAAGACCGTGACAATTCATTACCTTTTGAAACATGCCGCCTATTTACACAACCGCAGAGAAAGTACAGATCGTTAAGTGGTACTTTGGGGGTAATTCTGTACAAGATACTATAAATCTATTCATAGTGGCTTCTGCAGATAGACCTGTACCTACGGAAGCGACTGTCCTTTCAATTATTATTAAATTTCAGAATTTTGGGTGTGTGGCAGCCCATTGCAAAAAATGTTGTCCCACAAATCCACCACCGCATCCTAGACAAATACCCGAGGAACGGGAAATAAGAGAAACACAAGTGTGTGCATTGGCAGAAACGACACCTTGTTCGAGTAGACAGATCGCCGATGAAGTGAATTTGAATGAAAGAACTGTAAGGAATATTTTGAAGAGAAACGGTTATCATTGTTTCAAAGTCAAGACCACACAAGAATTTTTGCCTGGAGACCATTTCAGACGTATGGAGTTTTGTGAAACGATGCTCGAAAAATGCAATAGGGCATTTCGTGTAAATGATGACTTCCTAAAAAAGGTGTTATTTACCGATGAATCGTCCTTCTCAATTCATCGAAAACACAACCCATCCGTAGTACGTTATTGGTCTCGTAAAAATAAACATTTGAGTATAGCTGTGTGGACACAGTACCCAAGAAAATTGAATGTGTGGACGGGACTTCTAGGCGATCACGTCATAGGCCCATTTTTCATTGAAGGGAATTTAAATGCACCAAAATATTTGCAACTTTTGCAAAATAAAATCATTCCTGCAGTTCGCGCTCTTCCGATTGACTTTAACGACGTGTGCTTTCAACAAGATGGTTGTCTTTCCTGCCCACAATGCAGGTATGGTGGTTATATTTTTGAATCAATTAATTTCCCGATCGGTTTATTTGTACGCGAGGTACAATCAACTGGCCACCTCGATCACCAGATGTAGCACCTCTCGATTTTTATTTCTGGGGCATGCTAAAATTGGAGGTATATCGGCATGAGTTCGAACGTGCCACCAATTTAGATGAACTGAGGGCAAAAATTATTCAGTTGTGTGCTCAGGTAACACCAGTTACCCTTGCGGCTACCAGAACAGAATTGTACAATAGATTCAGCTATTGTCTGGCCCAAAATGGTGGTTTGTTCGAACATTTAATAAAATAATTCCATACACAAAATATTGAATTTGGTTTGTCTTTTCTTGTAAATATTTTTTTTCTTTCCATTCAAGAAATAATTGTTTTTCTGTTAGAAATAAGTTTTTTGTTTTTATTCTAACAGAAATATCGTTTGCTTTTGTTTATGTTTAAGAATTTTCTTTTGTTTTCGCGGCCACCACGGCACTGAAGATATTTTGATCTACCTGTCGTCCGACAGATTAAATTGAATCAATGATTCAGTTTAATTTGTTCAAATTATCTGATGTGAAATTATCGTGAAAAATTCTTCTTCATTGCAGCGCACACATACTCCCGGCTGCTGCTGGTATGATACTGACGTCCTGAGCTAACCGCTCTGACTCTCCTATCTCTGTGTCGTGACGTCGATATCCCTTCCTCGAGCGAGTCGAGGAGAAATTGTAATGCTCTCTCAACATATAGCAAGCTATTCTTTACGCTCTCATGAAACCACCATACCCAAGATAAATACTTTCTGATACTGTATATTGGCTATTGAATACTTCGGTTTCTGACATATTAAAAGCACAAGTGATGGCAGTTTTGACTTCTTCGAAAAAACCTACGTTAACATCAATGAGAAGGAGGTGGCTGCATCAGAATTCCTTGACCTTTCCGAAGCCTTCGACTGTGGAACTTTGTTGCATAAGATTTTTACCCGACTACGGCGAAGCAAACATATGTTCATCTGTTCCCTCATTCTAAACTACTTATCATAATTTGACAAGGGAGATATCGTTGGAAGCGTTTCGATCGTCCGCTGGTTATAGGCTATAAGACATTAGATTAAATTGAATATGGCGCCCTCTAGAAGACATAAAGTCATGAACAAAAATTTTTTTTTAATAATGCCTTCTTGGGTATCGAATGAAAGGGCATAATTAGCACATTACAAATATATATATATATATATTGTAAGCTGTTGCTCGCGGCTTTGCTTGCATGCGCCCGGTAATTGGGAATAATTTCTAAAATCACGCCTCAGATGTGAGCCAAACATATTTTCTCTCCAAACCTACCCAAAATACATATATAATGAATACGTATTTCATTATGGACTATGGTAGACATGTTGAAATTATATATAAAAAATGAAACGTGAGTTCCTCCACGCGGTATAGTACCTAGGTACATGTGAAACAATAAAACCTGAACAAAAAAAAATGTGAAGCGGCTCTGCAAATACTTCATCACGAAATTATAACCCGAAAATAATTTAAATGAAAAGTAAGTTCAACAGTATGAAATAAAAATAAGTTCAAAAACTAAAACCCGACTACTGAAAAATCACGCTTTAAAAAGTATGAAACAAGATAATATTCTCATCTGAAATTGTTATGTACAAACTATTCAATATTTATCGTCTATCAAATGAACAACTTACACGTAATATATTTTAATATATTTAATACATATTCATAGTGATGTTCAGAGGATAGCTGTGGTCATATTCCACTCAGCCCTAAAGCTCATGATCGCTTACTACCGTTAGAATGTATTGTTTTGTTAGGGTAGGTGGCATATGACCACGGCTATCCTCTGAACATCACTATGAATACGTATTGAATACATTAAAATATATTACGAGTGAGTTGTTTATTTAATAGTCGATAAATATTCAATAGTTTGTACATAACAATTTCAGATGAGAATATTTTTTTGTTTCATACTTTTTAGACCGTGATTTTTCAGTAGTCGAGTTTTGGGTTTTGAACTTATTTTTATTCATTATGGTTTCCGGGGCACAGTTTTAGAATGGTTCATATCCTATCTTATTGGCCGAAACCAGAAATAATAAAAAGTATGTACAACAAATTGATGATTTTGTTTGTAATTCATCATGAGACAGTATCGAATGCTTTTTTGAGATCTACAAATATGCCCATGATTATTTAATAAACATTTTCAGTTATGTATACAAACTTCTTTTACCAATTGTAATTCCAGTTTGTTCAAAATAAGGCGCAACAAAATCGACAACTTCTTCTTTGTCGGCAGTCATGATGATTGCAGTAATGGCCAAATCAGTTTCCTGAAAAATGCGAACAATACTAGAATCAACATTCAAATAATCAAGTAAGTGATTAAAACTCATCATATCCTTGAGTTTGTATTATCATTGTTTTTCGAAATTGAAAATACGTTCGAGTATTGCAGATAATTTTTAGAGTTGGTCATGAAAAGCAAATTCATGATTTGACAACAAACATCGACGATAGTTATCAGTAAGTAGGCTTTGATATAATATCAATTGGAAAAGGAGCCCATCATAGAATTATACCCCCAAAATTTGAATCAAGTAATCCAATTACTCATGTCTCAAATTTTGAAAGATACCGAAAAGGAACCATAGATATACCTTCATTTTTTTTCGAAAATAATGACATTCACGCCATTTTGGATATAAGTTTTGAATTGAACTCTATACGAGCCTTTCGCTAGCTGAAATGATATAAGTTCGCTTTCCATGACCAATGTTGTTTAATTGACATTGAATGTTTTTTCAATATAAAAAAAAAACCCAAATAGTTTTTCTGGTTAATAATGAAAAATATACAGGGTACCATGTTATTATTCTTAAATGAAAAGTTGGGATCTTTTTATCTCTGTATATGGACTTTGCTGAAAAATATCTACTATATGATATTTTGTATTCTACTTGGAGGGAGTGATAAATTTATATCGTCTTGTTGAAGTTGGTTCTAGCTTGTGAAACAAGGTGAAATAGTTTATTATTTTGAGAAGTAACTGTTTGCGTAGCTAGCGTGAAGATTGACAGGAGAAAGAATAGAAAAAAAATCTACTCTGACATGAACACACAAATTATAAAACGTCATGCATTCATGACAGTTTTTCTTCAAACTTCTTGAATTATTGTTTTGCTATTAGGTAGTTTCCAGTGTCGTACAGATCATTTAACGTATTTTATTTCAACTTTAGACCTCAGAATTAAAACCATTTTGTGAATGTAATGCATTTTCTTACACTGAGGAATATATATATATATATATATATATATATATATATATATATATATATATATATATACCTATAGTTTGCAAAAGCAAAATTTATGGTACTATACATAGGTATTCCATTTTCGTCCCGTTAGTATACAAGCAACATTGTGCCCGTTTGAGTTTCGTTTCTGGGTATCTATCACGTCTGAATATGTTTATCAATTTTGAGGATTTTAACTCGGAAATAACCACTTTTTGAGCCCTGAGGATGAATTAAATCAATTCGAAACGTTGGCAAGAAAATACCAGTTTTTTCTTCAATCCATATTGATCCCAATTCCAACTAAAACAACATCCAAAACTATAGAAGCCATTATGGAATATATTGTCATAATATCCTCGAAATATAACATAGTATGGTAGGCATTATTATATCTTCCACTATTTACAAATGGGGTCATTCAAAGTTATAATAAAGTATGCATCTACGATAATAGAATGCTCTCTTATTACTACATTTTCTAAAAAATAATAAATTTAATATGTAATAAATGAACATGTAGCACTTACTCCTGACGAAAGATCTCCTACAACACCATTCCATACACCATTGATCTTTTTACCGAAAGTTCCTGTTTTCGGTTCAACGAATTCAAAATCGAAGTTCATCTTCTCAGCCAACTTCGCAGTGAAATCAGCACAATATCCTGTCCAAACCCGCTTCCCCGTGTCCGGATCTTCTATTTTGTAGGACCAAGGGATCGCCTTGAAATAATTCTAAATTATTCCCAAATCGATTGTGAGTCTGAGTCGATCCTGGGTCTCAGTCATTTATTAATTAACTTGTAAATTTTATTTCTTCTACTAATTTTATCTATTTTTATTTTATCACTTTTGTCTCTGACCATTCCTATGAAAAACTCGTATGAATCTTTCCTACAATTACAGTAGTACAGGAAATAAAGTGAAAACATATTAATGAATTTGACCGCAATCGAATAACAAAATTATTCTAGCTTGACCGGATAATTAGAACAAATCGAGAACTCATTTATGATTTAATTTTTGCTGTGGTAATTTTTCGGTATAGCTCATTTTCTGCAGTCTACACGTCAATGAGTGTGGCTAATTCCACACTAATCTGCAAATATCGAAAAAGATTTATTGATCAAATTTTTTCTTCATTTACCTCGTACCAGAAACCCTCCTGGAATCTTCTTCAAACAAATCAAAATAAAAGTTTTATTGTATTTGGCCAAACGATCAAAGTATCGGATAATACATTTGAGCGACTCTATTAATGTTGTGCGACCATTTTTTCCCTTAGTAATTGCAAGTTATGAAATAAAAACTTATTCAATATCTTGGAAAATACTCGAATGAGTAAATTTACTGTTTTTGAAATTTTCTGAAAAAAAGGAGATGGAGACAAAAAACAGAGTCGTTTCAATTTCCAGATGAGAAGTAGAATATTTTCCACAACATCGTCGACCAGAATTTAATGATATCGATACTATTTGATACTAGATTGTTTTGTTGTTGAAGTGTACTTGAAGGGACTAACAAAGCAACTCATTTGATATTCTTTAGTGCATTGCTTCATATACACACTACTCACATGCGTGATGCCAACCCTGTAGAATGCCTTTATTGGTTTTATGAAACTGTTTTCCATGATACTGATTGTTTCATTTTCGTACCTAGCAATCATTTCTGTATTCACTTTTGTTCCAATTTCTATAGAACCTGGAAAGGAGAGGATGTTTGAAGTTCGGTCGAGTATTTTGCCTTGAATGTGAATTGAAAGAAAAATATTTGAAAATTTGAACATTGCCCTCGATATTAAAAAAATATAGTCATTTTAGATTTTTCTGAAACATTATTGACTTTAGCTGATATTTCAACCTGTATTAGAAAATTATAGAATTATTTTTCATCATTATATTTTCGTTAAGGACAGGGGAATACAAAACACAAAATCCTGGCTTTAGGTTTCTTTTTATTAATTTCATAATGTAATTTTGGGGATCGCATAATGCAACTTTGTAAGGACCACATTTCTTATATGAGTCTAAGAATTTGATAACCACTACCATGCTATTTGAATGGGTTATTTAAAAAACCGTCTTCGATTTGATTAGCTTTCACCCCAAATCATCCAATTGATTAATTAACGAATACCATTCGGAAATTTCAAATGAGGTTGTGTCAAATGAAATAACTTCGGATAATGACATGCAACACGAAGGTTTGATGTCGCCTACTTTCAAATCATAACGAACTTCCATTCTGTCACTTGGAAAGATGATATTCCATAGTTCGGTTGAATCTTTCGACCATACCATCTGACTGAAAGTGAAGCGCCGTGGTTCTGGACTTGAGGATACCCATCAGATCAAAAACATTCTTGAATAATGTGAAAGTGGGAAATTATTGTCCGAGAGAAATCATGAAAAAAGGAAATTGTAGCATAATGGACAGATCATTGAATTAAAGAATAAAAAGCATCCTCAAGTGGGAGTCGAACCCACGACCCTATGTTTTCTAGACATATACTCTAACCGCTGAGCTATCGAGGACATAGGAATCGACACACACTCGCCAATACTTAACCCCCATAATTTAATGTGAATGTTGGAATGAATCGAAAATTGAACGTACTTATCAATGGCCGTCGAGACACGATACCTATTCACTCAACATCATCGTCGAATTGACGATTTCAGTAGGAGATCTAGGAAGATGATCTCGAACCACTGATAAGATTTGGCCAAATATATAATGTGAAAGTGGGAAATTATTGTCCGAGAGAAATCAGGAAAAAAGGAAATTGTGGCATAATGGACAGATCATTAAATTAAAGAAAAGAAGCATCCTCAAGTGGGAGTCGAACCCATGACCTTATGTTTTCTAGACTTCGACTCAAAATTTCTGCCTTGGTCTAGACGTAACTCTATCGATTCTCTGAAATTTCTAGAACATGTTGTCCGCCAATGACCGTGCTATTGTGGATGCTTGCTGGTCTGGAATAGCATTTGCTGAAATAGTCTATGACAAGGATATATTTAGAAAAATCGAATTTAAACGGTTTTCTTCACATAAAGGATTCAATATAAAATTGAACCAGAGAATGGTAGATCTCAGGTGAAAAACAACTACTTTCCTGGCAAATACCACGGAGAACGTTGAATGATATTCACCTGAAAATCCATGCATACTTCCATATAATATCAATGGACATTAAATGCAAATGTTTCTTTCTGATAAGCTCGATTATGTTCAATTTATGTCGTGTTCACCTAACAATCCGCATACTGGTTTCAGGCTTCTTGGCCCTCATCAGTACGGAGTAGTCAACCAGCCAAAGGTCCAAAGAACTCTGGCTGAAGTGAGACACAACGTAAACAAACCATCATCGAGCTTGTAACACCTATAGGTACGCCGGAAAAGATAAACTTTAACTGGCGGTACCTAGTGACAGAAAGAAACACTCCGAAAATCTCCCACCTCGATAGGTTTCTGAATAAAGATTCCTCCTCAGTAGGAGTGGCAAGCCCGTCTAGCATATAGTGAAAGATGAGTGCCATGTGAAGTGGAATGAATAGAAAAATCGAATTTAAACTGTTTTCTTCACATAAAGGATTCAATATAAAATTGAACCAGAGAATGGTAGATCTCAGGTGAAAAACAACTACTTTCCTGGAAATACCACGCAGAACGTTGAATGATATTCACCTGAAAATCATGCATACTTCCATATAATATCAATGGACATTGAATGCAAATGTTTCTTTCTGATAAGCTCGATTATGTTCAATTTATGTCGTGTTCACCTAACAATCTGCATACCGGTTTCAGGCTTCTTGGCCCTCATCAGTACGGAGTAGTCAACCAGCCAAAGGTCCAAAGAACTCTGGCTGAAGTGAGACACAACGTAAACAAACCATCATCGACCTTGTAACACCTATAGGTACGCCGGAAAAGTTAAACTTTAACTGGCGGTACCTAGTGACCACCTTTGGCTGGTTGACTACTCCGTACTGATGAGGTATGCGGATTGTTAGGTGAACACGACATAAATTGAACATAATCGTGCTTTCAGAAAGAAACATTTGCATTCAATGTCCATTGATATTATATGGAAGTATGCATGGATTTTCAGGTGAATATCATTCAACGTTCTGCGTGGTATTTGCCAGGAAAGTAGTTGTTTTTCACCTGAGACTACCATTTCTGGTTCAATTTTATATTAATCCTTTATGTGAAGAAAACCGTTTAAATTCGATTTTTCTATTCATTCCACTTCACATGGCACTTATCTTTCAAGAATATATTTGTTGTCATAGTCCGTCACAGGAAAGGGCCTAGCTAAATCAATGGTAATCCATTCGTTGTATTTCTTCATTTCACCCCTGTACCTTGTCTTCAGAGCTTTAGTGGTTCCACACTCTGGACATCTTCTGCGCCAGCTTCCTACATCGTCCCAAAATTGAACAAAGTATAATCTCTGCCTGATCTTGTCCAAAGTCTTATTGATTCCCACATGCACTCCTAATTTTCCTTCATGAATATCCTTCAAGACTTCACTTATCCCCTTCCTGAGCAAAACCAATAGGCGAGGACACGATCAATTATTATCGGTTTAAATATGCTTCAAAATACATAACGCATATATAAATGTACCAAGAAAACATTTTTGAGTCAAATTTCCATTACAGCAGTTTCAATGTAGAAAGTCCTCAAGGTTTGGATCGGTTTCCTGGTCCTGTCTCATATGTGCGGTAGTCCAGTCGTCCTCAGGTAATTGTCTCGTTTGTATGATGCCGTTAACTCTTTCGCAGACTTTGTTCGGATGCTTCAGGATGCGGTCTTCTAGACAATACATCTGCGTTACTGTCGTTTTAGGCGATGTTGAGATAGTACTGGTTCATCTTTCCTCTGATGGGCGGATTAGTAGTTAATCTGACTCTGGTGACTTGGATGATACTGGAAACGTCGCTCTCACTAGCCCGCATGCCGATGTATTGACCAATCCAGTTTCGTGGATTGGCGGAAAAGTCAGTAGATGATACGCATCTCGTCGGAGAGTAGGGACGTGTGGGTGACTTCCGAGGTGATGACGAACGTGGTGGCAACCTTTCCCAGAATTATCTCTGAAATTCTCCTACTTCACCTGGAACAATGTTTTCTTGACTCTCCTGGTGATGCTGTCTTCCTTCCTAGGTGGGTACGAACATTGTTCATTCAGTTATCTATTTCTGTTCCATGCTGACGCTTTATTTTCCCTCCTGGAGTGGTTCTTCAATCGATATCGCTCTTGCTTTCGGCCTTGTGGTGTTGGAAGCCGCTTCACTTCATTTCCTGAAGTGTGTTAATCGGTTATTTGAATTGGGATATCGTTGCACCACCAAGTGTTTTTTGAAATCCTCCGAGACATCTTGGTAGGCAAGCTCTGCACATCTGCTGCAATCTTCTGCAGACATTCTCAAAGCAGGTTGCCTTAAAGCCACTATAAGTGCAGTAGCCTTTTTTTCATTGTCCCATCTATTAGCTGATGCCGCAGCTTCAAACTGCCTACGATATAGGGACCATGGCGACTGCCCGTCAAAAGTCAGGGATTTTACGGAATTGTGCGATATGGTAACCCTTCACAGTAGTCTTGGATCGTCAGTGAAGCAAGCACCGCCCACACTTCTTTCTTTGCCTCTTTTCGTGCCACCAAAACTCCTCTTTGTTTCTTCCCATTCCCTTAACTTCTTTCGTTATCTTACCGTCCTACCATTATCGTCCTTCAGATACTGTCTTGATTTCAGCACCGATTTTATCCCTCAGTTTTCTAGAACATCTGCTCGAAAAATGTTCTCTGTTGACGGGAGTCCCTTGCTTTGTTTTTCCAGACCTTTCCTGCAACCGATCATTTTCCTGTTTCTCTTTTTGGCCGTTCTTTCTTCTCTTGTTCTTCTATCCGCCACTTTTCCTCTATCTTTTCCTTTGTCGCCGTTCCTCATGCTCTGGGTTTTCTCTCTGCCATCGTTTCTCATTCTTTAGTTTTTCTTTCTGCCGGAGTTGCTCCTCAACTCGTTTTCCTTCCAACAGTCGTCTCTCTTGCTCGGAAAAACTGCTGTTTGATCATTTATATTATGGCCTTTCGTTGTGGGGTCTTTTTCTCGTATTCATCATTATAGTTCTTGAATAGTCACTGAAAATTCTCACTTCTGACACCAACTGTTACGAAACACTGCCCGTTTATTGAAACAGTGTCTGTCGAAACAATAAAACTGACAATAAAATACTCGATTACAGTTTACTACTGAAATGTACCGACTACCGCACTGTACGGAATACATTTCTCCAGCGCTACGCTCTATCTCAAATACAGTCATTCTCGGTATCCAAAAGCTGCCTGTCGGTTCGTGGAAACATCTCGATAATTCCATGTTTGTCATCGGAAATCCCCAACGGTGGCATCCTCTGGCATGTGCGAGATAAACAACGCATGAGCGTACTGTACCTATTTTCGTAACAATACTTCCTAAATTTCACAGTTTCAAGTTATAAATTAATTAATTTTCTGAATCAGGAAACCAATTCTGATTTAACTCATTCAACAATATGGATATTTATTTTACCAATCCTGCTGCTTTTTATTATCCAATTCATTCATAACTTTTTCAACTTCTTGAAGGTCAGTTGGCTGTAAAATTATCGGACCTATGCAGAAATCTTTCGGAACATTCGAATCAGGTTCAAAACTCCCAGGGATAACTTGAGATAAACAGGATTCGATGTTGACAATATATTCAATAATTTTTTTACAATTTTGTTACTAATCAGCAACTATCTCGCCATTATCATTTATAAACTGTATCCAATTGTTTTCTAAATCTGATTATTACGAAGAATATTAACAGTTTTCAAAATTGATTTGGATAAATTATTCGGAAATCGATTCTGGTAGTTAAAAAAAATTACTATAGTAAACAATTTCCAATAGGCTTTTAAATCGTTGCAGGAATATTTTCAGAAAATTCAGGAACAACAAACGAAAATGTAAAACAGTAATTTCTGTGTGTGGAAAGTAATCATGGAGAAGGAAGTAATTGACCAAATAAATTCAATTTTAAGGACAACCAAGATTATTCAAAAATATTTGAATATTACTGAATGTTTCATTAAAGATTCAGGATGCAACATAAATATAATAATGTTATGATAAATAGTTCAAGGTGTTGTATGTCAGAAGTAAGAACGTCGAAGCTCAACATTTCTGTTATTATAAATATAAAATGATCGCAAAATCATAGAGTATTACAATGAATGTGTTTTTTTCTTAATATCTCAGAAACCATTCCCGACATTTTCGATACGGACAAAAAGCACAACAATTAAAATCAATTGGAGCTCGATACAAACTAATGTATGTATGTTATGAGTGGTCCTTGTCAGTTTCTTTCATGCTAATTTAAAATTTCCAGAATATTCGTTGAATTGGAAATGGTCTTCATAAATTAAAATTAGTAAGACAGTACAAGAATTTGATCGATTTACCTGTAGTTTTCAAACGAAGATTGGAATCATTCAACTCAATCAAATTTTGGTTGCCAACAAAATCGTTCAAATATTCCTCGAATCGTTCCAGACTTTTATCATCAAAATTCGTTGTGTTGGAGTTGCAATCGATGGCATTCTCTAACTGAATGTCTCCTTTGAACAACTTCTCGAAGCCTTGGATCAAAATGTTCAGTGATATCCGTAGAAGCTCCTTCTGGGCACTGAAATCATCGGGGCAGTCACAATTACTGTCCAGATTCAATAATTGGCAGCACAGATCAGCATTCAGGGTGAGTAAGTTTACTGGCTTGTTCATTATCAATGACCTGTTGAAAGACTTGTGTTGGAAGTCCAGGAAAACTAGGTTCCATCTTTCTGGCAGAGTCAGCAGATTTTCTCGCAGTGCCTACAAACAGATAGATGTAGTGTAGTCAGGTTCACGGGAGTTTATCGATATATGTAAGTAAGTACTTGGGTGGGCGTTCGTCTGCGAGGAAAACTTGCGTTGACACCTTGTACAACAGCACCGCATTAGCATATAACAGCTCGTAGGTGCTTCAACAATGAGCACGATATACAGATAGGTATGCTCTCCTTCGGTGGTTCCGAGTTCATGAATGTTGAGCTCGTCAAAACTTCCCTACCTCTTTTGGAAACACCAGATGATTGGGCGAAATTTTCCCATCAGGAGAGTATGCTCACCGTCATTGGTGATTTTGTAGAGTTAATTCGAACAGAAAATAAATGTGATTTCGCTCCAACGTAATATAAAAAATCCGATAGCGCGGCCAGTCGGAAAGGTAATTAAATGATACCCTTCTCACCTAAGCAGAGCGTCGCAGCATAGCGCAGCGCTGCGCTGCGAGGAGATGCTCGTGCTTGGATGGGAATCGGCCTTCAGGGTTTCAATCTTAATATCACTTGAAAAAATAATATGTAATACTTTATTTTGATATCGAGAAATGTCAAAATAAAATGAAGTTCTGTTTGTCGGTGAAGGGAAAACTCAAATAGTATCTGATTGACACGAGCAAGTGAAGCTCGAATGAAGGAGCATACAGGGTGAACAAAAATTGTCTTCCCATGAATGGTAATTTACATCGATTTTTTATTTATGTGTACATCTTAGAGAAAAAATAAAAACGATTGAACGTTGTAGAGGTTTATCCAAATAACTATAGTTTGCCAATATGGGTATAAAAATAAAATTTGGTTTTTTTTTTTTTAAACCTCTTAAAAAGGCCAATATATATATATATATATATTATATATATATATATAAAGTCTGAGAAATTCTTTGGGAAAGCAGCAAACGCAAATGTACTCTTATACCATTATATTTCCAATATTTCGAAATGAATATTGTCATCATCAGTGAGCTACAAAGGTGAAAATACTATAGAATGTTGATAAATATAAAAATAACCTTACTTACAAGTGAGAATGGTGATAATGGTTGTTTTTCGGTGAAATACAAAAAGATGTAAAAGACAGCATTAAAACATGTAAGAACATGGAGCAACAATTAGATTTATATGGAATAATCTAATTTAATTGTTGCTCCATGTTTTTACATGTTTTAATGCTGTTTTATACATCTTTTTGTATTTCACCGAAAAACGACCATTCTCACTAACATTGTAAGTAAGGTTATTTTCATATTTATCAACATACTATAGTATTTTCACCTTTGTAGCTCCCTGATGATGAAAATATTCATTGTCGAAATATTGAAATATAATTTATAAGATACATTTGCGTTCTCTATCAAGAATTTCTCAGACTTTTTCCTAACTAGTCAGCAAAGACTACCTCTCCTCTATATATATATATATATATATATATATATATATATATATATATATATATATATATATATTATTCTTGGATTTTGATCGGCAAAAAATTTTTTTGAATGTCTTGTAACGATAAAACGATAAGTAGGTTTTTTTAAGAATCTGAAATTATTTCAGATATAAAATTCGGCTTGAAAGATTATTTTATTCATTGGGATCTCTTCTATTATTTCGAATTGTTCCACCATTTTTCAAAAACGATTAATTTTTTCAATTTTAATATGAAGCTCATTGATAAACTTTCTGTTCTACTGCTTCCATTGTATATCATTGAACTTTCCAAAGTAGTTTCTTTCAATTAAAATGGAAAGAATATGAGAATTCCGCAATAATTCTGATATTTGAAACAAATCGATTACTTCATTCAAACAAACGAAAAAAAAAAAAAATATAAATTTGAATAATTAATACTTTCAATCGAGTTTGCTTGACACAAATAACTTCTGAGCTTGAATTCCATTTATAGCCTATTTGAGAAAATAATTTGAATATTTTGACTTGAAATGCAAGTAGCAATAAAAACACTTTACATTCTGTAATGAAATAGTTTGGTATTTAGAAAAGTGTATATCTATAGTACTGAAAATAATTTTGGAAATGGTAAAGACTCATAGGCAGAAATTGTAGAGATTCGTAGGCGGAAATTTATATACATTTTGATAAGCGAGGTTCAATATTCATCTTCAAAATCTATCAGATTGAAATATGTTCGTGTTAAATTGTTCTAGGGAATTATTTTTGGTTCATTTTCTTTATCGGAATATCTCTCTTTACTCGAGGCTCAATAAGTACTATTATGACTCTGATAATAAAAATGTAAAATCATGAAATATGCTCTTTCTTTTCATGAAACAAACATAATGATGAAAAATAAATATGAAACACAGTTCTGGACCATATGAAAAAGCAAAACAAGAAGTAATTGTGAAAATTTCACATTCATAAATTGAAATTAATAGGCAAAAAAATTAGGTATGTAAATTTGATTTTACTCAATATTAGTTAAGTTTTAACAATAATAGTTAACGTTGAAGCTAGAAAAGTCCACTTGGAACCACAACTGTCCATCAGTTCTAGCCGATCCAAGGTACATGATGGTGCGTTTTTACAAACTTATTTTCCTCAATATTTTAGATTCTATTTAAAACTGAAATATGGCAAAACAAATTACTCACGAATGGGCAGTGACTTAGGTGGAATATGATTTGAAACACAAAAAACAATCGTCAACTTGTAAAAAAACTTACAGTAGAACCAAAAGTTATTACTTTTTGAGCTAAAAATAAATATTCATATTTTACATGGACCACTCTTCGGCTTGCTTGAACTCTACTGAGTGAACATTGTCTTGGTAAAGTTCGGATATAGATAAGATTAGATTTGTACGGGGCGTATGGGCTAGGAGCCACTTTACTGCGATCTTTGCAGATCTATTGTGTATGCCCTCATGTTATGTTAGAGTTCCCTGTCTAGACACGTCCTTGTAACTGAACTCTATAGTCCAGACCTTGAGTCCTCCATATATTGGGGGGATTGGGGGTTTGTGGTTTTTCCTCCCTTATCTTTGAAAACCTTAGCCTTGTAAGGCCTTCACAGTAGTACAGTATGTGCGCTGAGGTTTCCTCCTCCTGGCAGAACCTACATGTGGTTGTATCTGCCACCCCGATGTTATTCATGTATGGAATATGGAAACTATAGTAATCACCTATTTTTTAACCGACGAAACCAAAAAGGAGGAGGTTCTCTATTCGACCAATATATTTTATGTTTATTTTTTTATGTATGATCACGCATAACTTTTTACTGAGGCGTCCGATTCCGATAATTCTATTTTCAGTGGATAGGGTGAACTTCGAATTTGGTCCCAATTGAATTTGAAAAATAAAATCCACCTCTAAGGGTAGCGAAATGAAGGATATTGATCACTCACTCTCTGAATATCAGGCATAACTTTGTACTGGGTTCTTCGATTTGGATGATTCTTTTTTCAATAGATAGGGTATACCTTATATTTAGATTTCGAAAGGAATTTGCCACTCTTACGGGTAGAAAAATAGGGGATAATTGATTTTTCACTAGTGAACATTGGCACACACATACGTAGTTGACAATGACAGATCGCTACTGACATTATTCTTGTTTCACATCCGTCAAAATCAGTATATTTTATGAGAGGATGGAATGATATACAAAGTAATGAAATGAACTAACCAGAACAACGAAAATAGTTTATATTACAACAAATAGTAAAAGTAGATAATCATATTATTTAACTGGTAATAGTTGAAGTAAGGTGGGTAAGTAAGTATTTTGGAAGTAAAAAAAAACAAGTAGGTAGTAATTGGTAGATTTTAGCCACAAAAAATTGAAAATAAAAACTTTTTAACAAAAAATTAAACCGACGAAAAAATCAACTGAAAAGCAAAAAATGAAATAAACCTTCTTAGTCTAAATGATAATTGAGCTCCTAAACTAATCTAAGTAACTGATTTTGAATCGGCGCCAAACAAACTAGCAATTGAATTAGGTGAAGCGTAAAATGATGGCAGCGAGATGCACGGCTGCGTTTTGATGCCTTCTTTCATAGATAATGATCTTCGATAATTGTTAGTTTGGCGCCGACTCAAAATCAGTTACTTACATTCGTTTAGGAGCTCAATTATCATTTAGACTAAGAAGTTCATTTATTTTGCTTTTAAGTTGATTTTTTCGTCGGTTTAATTTTTTGTTAAAAAGTTTTTATTTTTTACTTTCAGTTCCGTATTTTGTCGGTTTAATTTTTTGTTAAAAAGTTTTTATTAACCGACGAAATCAAAAAGGAGGAGGTTTTTTTTTTATGTATGACCACGCATAACTTTCCACAGGAGAGTCCGATTCTGATGATTTTTTTCCATTGGATAGGGTGTACTTCGAAGTTGGTCCCATTTGGATTTGAACGCAAAAATTGATCGTTCACCCTCTGAATTTTGGTCCATTAACCGATTCTATCAGGCATAACTTTCTGGTGGGTTTTCTGATTTGGATGATTCTTTCTTTATCAGATAGGGTATACCTCATAGTTGATCATATTCCAATTTGGAATGGAATTATCCATCCTTATGGGTAGTAAAATAGGGGATGATTGATTTTTCACTTGTGAACATGGGCACACATATGTAGTTGACAATGACAGATCCTCCTGCATCCGTCACAATAATTACATTCTATGGAAGGATGGAATTATATACAAAGTGATGAAATCAACTAACCGGAACTAATTTATATTATATAACAATAAATAGTTAAAGTAGATAATCATATTATTTAACAGTCAATAGTTGAAGTAAGTATTTTGGAAGTAATCAGTAGATTTCAGCCACAAAAAATTGAAAAATGAAAACTTTTTAACAAAAAATTCAACCGACGAAAAAATCAACTGAAAAGAAAAAATAAAATAAACCTTCTCCTAAACTAAAATGATGTGAATAACTAATTTTGAGTCGGCGCCAAACAAACTAGCAATTGAATTAGGTAAAGCGTAAAATGATGGCAGGGAGATGCATATCGGCGTTTTGATTACTTTTTCAAAGTAATATATCGATAATTGTTTGTTTGGCGCCGAATCGAAATTAGTCATTCACATTAGTTTAGGAGCTCAATTATCATTAAGACTAAGAAGGTTTATCTAATTTTTTGCTTTTCAGTTGATTTTTTCGTCAGCTCAATTTTTTGTTAAAAAGTTTTTATGGTACTGAAGGTTACGAAGAAATGATTTATGGACTCAATCAATAAGATTTTTATATTCATTCCACTCCAACTCCAAATAAACGAGCAAAGTATACTTCGAACGAAGAATTATGTACATAAATGAGTGTTTGAATGAATTTGAACTAATCGCACAAGAGGTTCGAATAACAATATTGTCTATTCGATTGATGTCAATTATAATCATCCATCCAATGAAGAATGTCACTGGGTCTGTTAAATGACTTGAAACTTCATGACCGTGTAGCCTAAATGTTTAGAAATACACATATTTTTGTTTCATTTCAATCAAGCGAGTAGTGTTGAAGTTACAACAATTTTAGTTTCCGTTCCATTCAAATATTTCGGGTGAGCGCGCCATGCTCGCGTGACGTCATTCCACAACACAACGTTCTCACCGTACACTCAATCATTGCTTTGCTATCGGATGTTCGACCACAATAACGTTTTTGACTTAAGTTTTTATGCGAATCAGTGTTATAAGTATAATATTAGATATGGATGACGGTTTTGAAAAAGGACAATCTGGTATCTTGCCTGAAATAGACGGGTTAATGGTTGCCCACTATTTTTCAAATAACCCCGATTTCTTGGCCGCCGAGATGCTAGGTGTGAAAATGCAAAAGTAAGTATTACTTAATAACTTTTTTCTTTTCATTATAAATCTTTTGATCCCTATAAGTAAATATTTCTCATTACTAGATTTAATAAATGTACGTCATACGTCTTATTGATACTATGAACATCTTACTTGACATTAAGTTCCTGAGAAGGAAGAATGCCTACATAGTTTCATGACATTTTGTATTTCTTTAATATGTAATGTAACAAAAAATTAACATAATAAACCTAACCTGAACATTATGTACCAGAGGTACAAAACTTTTTAAAATTTGAACCTATGAAATATTTTTTTCAAAAGTAGGTTATTATTAGGATGCACGCGACTACACCTATTAAACATTATTAAGCTAAGATGAAAAACCTCTCATATTAATTTCCTCTTCAATGTGATCGTGGATAAGTGCATTTTATGTATTTTAGGTGAATATAAAGTTACTCTACACATGCACTCCGAATATAGGAAAAAAAACCCTGAAGTGTTTTTGCCTCCTGAACATGAATCCGGAACAAAAATGCGACAGTCTCATACCGTTCCCGAGTTAGAGAAATTTAAAAAAGAATTAACCTCATTATCAAGCACCGTTTTCTCGCACAAAAATCACTCAAAATGCCTCCTTCGTCTTAACAGCATAAACAATACACCCTAGATCACTTATTTTTGGCACAACTTTGCACAAAATATCGTCGTTTTTATCGAAAAAATCCTCCTTCTTACACAGTTTCAATTAAAGAAATGTTACACATTGACAGATGGAATTTAGTAACTTTGCCTTATTTTTCAAGTTGGTAATAAATGAATCACCGCCCACAACAATTGCACACATAAATGAAGGGGAAACTATTGCTCACATTTGAATTCGAAAAGTTGGCGGGGATTCATTTATCACCAACATGAAAAGTTACTGAGTTCCATCTGTCAAAGTATGACATTTCTTCATATGGAACTGTGTAAGAAGGAGGATTTTTTCGATAAAAACGACAATATTTTGTGCAAAGTTTTGCCGAAAATAAGTGATTAAGGGTGTATTGTTAATGCTGGTAAAAAAAGGGGCATTTTAAGTGATTTTTGTGCGAGAAAACGGTGCTTGAAAATGAGGTAATTTTTTTTTAAGTTTTCCAACTTGGGAGTGGTATGAGACCGCCGCATTCTTCTTCCTGATTCGTGTTCAGGAGGCAAAAACACGTAAGAAAAGTGTTTTCCCTATATTCAGAGTACATGTGTAGAGTAACTTTATATTTACCGTATTTTATTTATAATATATTAGATCAACTTATGTTTATTTTATTTTAGATCGGCTAGAAACAGCTTTGCCGACGACGCTATTGGATATGTTAAAAGAGATATTTGTACAGTGAAATGCTGAATCACACCAGAACATCATGATTTGCATCCATTTCTTTCGAATTTTAGGTTCGAAAGCAACAATAAAAAACAACTTTTCAGGTGCATAGTAGTTTTATTTAAAAACTTTGGCACAATACACGATTTTCTAGTTTCTGGATTCGACATTTTTGTCAATTTCCGACGCAAACTTCATACACACAGTTCGGGAGCAGAGCACGCATTGACCGACCGTTGTAACGTGACGTCACAGCGGCCGATGACTCCGCGACGTCGCACGCCTAGCTAAACAATTAAATATCTTGAAAACTATAAGACGTATCAAAAAAATATTTTCACTATATTTTTTAATTTTTAATAGAGTTTATTGTAAGGTAAAAATAAAAAAATGGTGATATTCTTCATTGGAGCGAGCCTGAGGTAATCCACATTATATTGAATTTTTCTATTAGTCATCGGCGAATTTTCAAGCTTTTGGTAGATCATTCGCTATGTATAAAAAAAAGGAATGGTCCTTGATTTGATCCTTGGAAAACACCTGAATTTTCAATGGAAATTTTGGTACATATCGCTCCCTCTCCATCAAATATGACTTGCAAATATGTATACGAAATATTGCCTGTTATTCTCATATGATCGAAGTTTTTTCAGCAATATGTCGCCTTTTCGAAATCTGTATATGTCACATTTACTTTATTGACAGATTCACTTATTGTTGAACCATGCTGTTCTTCTAGTATTCGGAGAGAATTACGAAGGGAGAATCTGCTGTAGAGAATGAGTTGAAAAAAAAATGCTCGGTACATAATACACATTAACAAAACACTATTATCATTTTCAATAATCTATCAGATATTTGTGTTTTATTTTGCTTCTCAAATATCAAATATTGTTCGTGATGATGGTTCTAGTTTTTTTTATTGAACACTTCGGTAACGTTATAACCTTTGAGATTTGTACTGATTGAACACATTCTTCATATACTTCCCCAAATATACTGTGAAAATTTCCAAACGAATGAGGGCTCGAATAATACTCTCGTTTATATGATTAACGGAAGTAAATTTCAATCCAATTTTTGAATCCAATTAAAACTTGTGGAATTTTGTATTTTATTAAATTGTCTATAAATATTTAGGTCCTCGATGAATAACTGCCAAGAAGAAAATTTCTAAGCACTTGGTAGATCATTCCCGATATATAATAAATAATAGTTTAAAAAAACTAAAAAACATGCTTTTATAGAAAACCAAACTAAAAAAATAGAAAATAAGAAAAAAAAAAAATTTATAAAAAAAAAGCGTGGGGTGCATGGTATCGCCTCGGTGTGTAATGTACTATATAATTATTGATACCATGCACCCCACGCTTTTTTTTAAATAAAATAAATTTTTTACTTATTTTCTATTTTTTAGTCTGGTTTTCTATAAAAGCGTGTTTTTTAGATTTTTTGAACTATTATTTATTTCCTACTTTTTAGTGTGGTTTATTTATAAAAGCGTGTTTTTTTAGTTTTTTTTTAAACTATTATTTCTATTATTTTTTTGCAAATAAGAAAATGGAATAATCTTATCAAATTAGGTAATCATAATCTCCGACCCCAAAAACCCCCACATACCAATTTTGAATAGAATCAGACCATAATCACAAAACTCGGCCACCATTTTAAAGCCGCCATCTTGAATTTTCCAATTTTCACGAAAGAATCATAATATTCGACCCCAAAAACCCCCACATACCAATTTTGAATAGAATCAGACCATAATCACAAAACTCGGCCGCCATCTTAAAGCCGCCATCTTAATTTCAATTTTTACAAAAGAATCATAATATTCGACCCCAAAAACCCCCACGTACCAATGTTGAATAGAATCAGACCATAATCATAAAACTCAGCCGCTATCTTGAATTTTCTAATTTTTACAAAAGAAATATAATATTCGACCCCAAAACCCACACATACCAATTTTGAGTAGAATCAGATCATGATCACAAAACTCGGCCACCATTTCAAAGCCGCCATCTTGAATTTTTCAATTTTCACAAAAGAATTATACCATAATCACAAAACTCGTCCACCATTTTGGAGCCGTCATTTCGAATTTTTCAATTTTGACAAAAGAATCATAATCTCCGACCCAAAAACCTTCGGATACCAATTTTGAAGCGAATCGGACCATAATCACAAAACTCGTACGCCATATTGGAGTCGCCATTTCGTTTTTTCCTCACACATAAATTTCTTAATGCATTGTCACCGGAATTATGTACTCCTGCCAAATTTCAAATCATTCGGACGTCTGGAAGTGGGTCAAAATCGCGCCCAAAGGAGTCGGTTACAAACAAACAAACAAACAAACAAACAAACAAACAAACAAACATACAAGTGGAGCTAATATAAAGCGTGTAAAAAAGGCAATAATCCTAAATTTGATCCTTGCAGAACATCTGAATTTCCGGAGAAAATTAGGGTACATATTGATCTCTCTTCCGCAAATATTACCTTGTTGAACGACTTTTCAAAATCTGTAGAGTCACATTCACTTTGTTGACAGATTTTCATATTATTGAACCTTGTTGTTTTTCTGGTATTTGGGAAAAAACTATTAGAGGAGGATGACAGATTAACGATACTGATCTACAATATATGATTACATTTCTTAACGCTCCTGGTATTGTTCGTGATGAACGCTTTATTTCTTGAGCCATCTGGCAAGGTACCAATGAAACCTCCTCAAATACATTATAAAAATTTTCGATCAATGATTCAATGTCCCTCATAACGTCCATAGAGCTATACAAAAAATCCCATTCACATCGATACCATAATATGTCTTACCTTGTACATAAACTGAAAGAAAATTCATATAGGACCAACAAAGGGAAAATAATTTCCGAAACGGACAAAAATATTAGAATCTAATTGGAATCTATTACATCAATTTTTTCTCCAGAGACTGACACCATATATCTTTCACTTCCGATTTATACCTACAGTTCTTCTGAAGTTCATATAATATTGGAATTGAGAAATGATGTAATATAGACGAGTCAATTAGTGAAATATGTAGTGAAATCAGAAGGAAGCCCAAAAGTTTCTTAATGGGGAAAACACATCAATTATGAGAGAAAATATCTCTTCTAGGAAACGTCTATTCAGATATGGTGATGAGAAATCGTTCACATAAATCAACATGTCAGTTTCCGTAAAAAATCCTTTAGATTGTGTATGGGTTGTTACTAATCTTTGGAATGAATCACGCAAGAGTTCATCGAATTAAAAATTCTAATATATCGTGTAAAACAAATTGTATTCAGTAAGGTATCTATTAATGTTCCGTTCTCAACTTTGAAACATGAGAAATGAGAGTGTGTTCATTTTGAATTCCATTCAAGGAAGGCTCCAGGATGCACTGAGGGAAGAGATTACGTGTGCTCGAATATGGAAGTTATTTTATACAATGCGACCAAAAATTATGGGACGCAGTCATCCCAATAGTAGGTATACGAATATTGGAACAACATATATTATGTGAACTAATCATTGACGACAAAAAAGTGTATATTGGTAGGTACAATATCACTAAAGAGTATTGAAGGTACGTTCGAAATTAAAATACAACATTAGCATGTTTTTTTACATTTTCGTGAATTTTTATGACGATAATAATAATAATACTTTATTTGCCACTGCGGTACAATATGTACATATGGTATGTGAATAATTAGTAATAAATATAGAATAAAATGATAACAGGATAAAAAAGAATAAAATAGGTAGATGAAGATCGTACTTAGCAATACAGGGTCCTGCAACAGTGGCGCGGTGTTCCATATCTCTCTTTAGGAAACATATAGGAATCTATATTTCTATAATATTACCTTATTGCTAGCTTGACAAAATGAAAAAATTGTCGGTCACACAGGGTGCTCAATTTCTTCTGGGCGGATACCAACTGTGTTTTTTTAAATAGCAACCTATATTTTTTATCGCTATTTCGGTTTCTACATAGAAAATAAAAGATACTTTATGTATATCTTCACTTCGAAAATATTGACGGTTTTCGAGATTTCTAGCCTGACAGGTTTTTTTTCCCAATATTCGTCACTCAGAATATTTGAAATTATAAAGTTGTGCCAAGTTCAATTAAAAATTTTTTCTGGTCAAATATTCTGCATTGGTAACTCTCTCGAATGATATATCTGAAATCGACCTGTGATATACAGGGTATGAAAAACACTTTGCCACATATTGCAAATGAAAATTTGCAGAATCTTCCTTATTTTAAATGGAACACCCTGTACTATCGATCCATAAGAAGCGCCAACAGAAGCTCTACAAATGTCATCAAGTATTCCCTATGGTTTACTAGTTTTCCTTAAAACAGCAATTTTTTTCGAAAAATGGCAAATATTCATATTTCTTCGCTATAATCTCAATGAACGACTTTTTCCAAAGGAAAATCCATTTGACGACTGATAGAATATACAGAAGATATCTTGTTTCAATTATATATATATTAAAAGGTGTCTTATCGTTTTTCATAAACATTTTCTTTTCGAAAAATGACAATTATTTCTATTTCATCGCCATAATATAAATTATTTTTTTTACTCTGAAATCCATATTACACGGCTGTGATTGAGATTATGTTATGTTTGTAATACATTTATTACCTGTTGTTAGATAAACAAGTTGTGAATTACACCACAAAATGTACGTTCTTGAATATTTACAATAATTTCAATGATCTCGAAATTTGTGCCATATTCTTTCAGTCTAAAACAACCTTTCAGCGAATAAAATATTTATTGGAAATCAAGTAGTCTGGCAAATGACAGATCAAAATATTTACCTGCAAATAAGTATTGAAATCTTTAGTGAATCGTGAAGTTGAACTTTCGATATAATTTCATCAGAATGTTGTTTTCAAAAAGTGATTTGATATGATTTTCGTATTAGGTGAATCAGACAGGAATTGTTTATTGGCAAGTAGAATTTATTCTAAACGGTATCCAGATAGAAGGCATCCAGATGAAAGATCTTTCCGAAAGGTCCTGACACGATTTGCTGAAACTGGAGTATCAATTATTCTAAACATGAGCGCATCAAGCCAGCTACTAATGAAGCTAATGCATTGCAAGTTCTTCTTGATGTTGAAGAAGATCCTTGTGGGAGTCAACAACAAATTGGTGAAATAGTGGATATATGTGAGAGATCAGTGCAACGAATTTTGAAGAAACATCGCTTTCATACATACCACGTTCAATTACATCAAGAACTACTGTATGCCAATTTTGAGAAAAGAGGGAGATTTTGCAATTGGGCTATGGAAAAAATTCGTCGAAACGAATATTTTTTCAATAAAATTTTATGGTCGGATGAATCGACATTCCATGAAAATGGATTTGTGAATCGACATAATTACCATTATTATTCGACAGAAAATCCCCACTTATTGAGACAGGTGGGTTATCAACATAGGTGGTCGATAAATGTCTGGGGAGGCATCATTGGAAAATATGTAATTGGTCCATACTTTTTTGAGGGACATCTAAATGGAACAATGTATCTCAATTTCTTACGAAATTATTTACCAGGTTTGTTAGAAGATATTCCACTTGACCTTCGCAATAAAATGTGGTTACAACATGATGGCGCTCCTGCTCACTATTCGGCAGAAGTGAGAGATCATTTAAATAAAGTATTACCCAATAAATGGATAGGACGGAATGGGCCTGTCAGGTGGCCCGCTAGATCACCAGATTTAACAAAACTGGATTTTTTCTCATGGGGATACATGAAAAATATGGTTTTCGTCGAGCCACCAACTTCTTCCGAAAATATGCGACTTAGAATAACGAATGTTTTTCGCAGCATTACAGCTGTCTTGCACAGGATAGAACAGTCTTTCAAACATAGACTTCAGCTCTGCATTCAAGAAAATGAAAGACATGTTGAACATAATCGACAATTTAAATATCTAGAACTAAAACTCTGACATGAATATACACCATAACATGAAAAAAAAATTATTAGTAATATTCATAATGTTTTTTCATTTAATCGTGTTTGGTTTGATATTGCACGATTTATGTGTAAAATTCTGTATCCAATGAAAAAATAATTTTCCATTTAGAAAAATGTGATACATACATTTATTTCATGAAAAAATATTTGTTTGGACACCTTGTAATGTACATAATTGAAACTAGATATCTTTCGTATATTATTATCAGTCGTCAAATGGATTTCGCTTTGAAAAAAGTCGTTCATTCAGATTATAGCGAAGAATTATGAATTCTTGCCATTTTTCGAAAAAAAGAGCTGTTTTAAGAAAAACTAGTAACCTTAACCATAGGGAATACTTGATGACATTTGTAGAGCCTTCGTTGGCGCTTCTTATGGATCGATAATATACAGGGTGTTCCATTTAAAATAAGGAAGATTCTGCAAATTCTTATTTACAATATGTGGCATGCTATTTTTCATACCCTGTATATCACAGGTTGATTTCAGATATATCGTTTGAGAGAGTTACCAATGAAGAATATTTGACAAAAAAAAAAATCAATTGGACTTGGCACAACTTTATAATTTCAAATATTCTGAGTGACGAATATTGGAAAAAAACCTGTCATTCTAGAAATCTCGAAAACCGTCAATATTTTCGAAGTGAAGATGAACATGAGGTATCTTTTATTTTCTATGTAGAATCCAAAAAAGCGATGAAAAATATAGGTTGCCATTTAAAAAAACACAATTGGGATCCGCCCAGAAACAATTGAACACCCTGTGTGACCGATATTTTTTTATTTTATCGAGCTCGGGCAATAAGGTAATATTATAGAAATATAGGTTCCTATCTAGAAATATAGGTTCCTAAATAGAGATATGGAACACCGCGTCACTGTTGCAGGACCCTGTATATATAAAAGTCGTGCATATAAACTACATATTGAAGATAAAAAGCTTCATATATAAGTATAAATACACTTTGAATAATAGAAAAGAATTGACAAAAATAAAAAATAAAAATACGTGCTCATCGGAAATTATCATCCAGGAATTCCTCACAACTATAGTAGCATTCCTGCAGCAGCAGCTGCTTCACTCTGCCATGAAACACTTTATCAGAGATAATTATCTTGATTCCTTCATGTAATTTATTATACAACATTATTGCATTATATAAAGGGGACCTTTTATATTTTGTTGTCTTGTGGTTTAGAATACGCAAAAGATCACCATGACGGGTATTGTAACTGTTGCGTTTGTTTCTATTTCTTGGATGTTTGATCTAGCAAAACCTATACTTTCAAGAATATATCTGGAGGGAGCCGATGGGAATTTTTCTCTAATGAAAACTGGTTCACAGCTATCTCTGTGTTCCAAGCTGGAAATTAATCTAACAATGAGCTTTTGTGCTACGAATACTCTGTTTATTTCACTACTGCAACCCCATGCTATGATATTGAGCGACATATGCGAATATGTCATTGCAAAGTAGATTTCAAGTAGACCTGATCTGTTCATACATGATTTCATATGCCTTGAAGCGAAGAAAGCCTTGTTTAGTTTGTTGCGGACATCTTTTATTTGCAGATCCCATGATAGGCTTTCATCCAAATAAGTTCCTAACAATTTTACCTCACTGCTACTCCTGATTTCGTCAATAACCTGTAGGTCATCTGGATTTTTTTTCTATTATAGAAATTCACAGTTAGTGTTTTGGTGTAGTTTAGAATTAGTCTGTTTCGTTGACACCAGGAGCTAAAACCGTCGATTATGCATTTTACTTTACTGAGCAGTACATCAATATTCCCCCCCTGTAACTGTGATAGTTGTATCATCTGCAAACATAGTAAGGTGGCAATCTTCCAGAGAATCTGGCAAGTCATTAACATACAGCAGAAAGAGCAGAGGTTCAAGCACTTATCCCTGTGGCACTTCAATCTAAACGTCATTGTAATTTGATCTGGAATTTTCACATTTCACTGTCATGGTGCGTCCTTCGAGGTAGGATTCAATCCATTTCAACACGTTATTGGGAAAACTAAGTTGGGATAGTTTAGCAATTAAGAATTCAGGAGACACAGTGTCAAACACTTTCGTTAAATCAAAAAATAAAGATAATAGAATATTACTCGAATCTAGCTGTTTATAGATAAAATTCAGTAAGTGATATGTTATTGATTTATTCTTTCTAAATCCATGTTGTTCTTTGCACAGTATATTATTTACTTCCAAATAGTTAGTAATCCTGTTTGATACTATCTTTTCGAAAATGTTTGCCAGTGAACAGAGCAAAGAGATTTGCCTATAATTATCGACATCAGAATTATCTCCTTTTTTGAAAAAAGATAATACTAATGCCTTTTTGAATTCTTCAGGAAAGTATCCTTGCAGAAAAGCCTGATTAAATAAATAAGTCAGCAGGGTAATCATTATATCAATTAATTTTTTCATTGTTATTATTGACAACTCATCCAATCCGGTAGACTTTTTGTTTTATATTTTTAGTGTGTTTAGCACCTCCGATTCAGTAATAGGATCATTTTGGAAGGGATGAATTATATTGTGATTCCTCGATAATGTATAAGGCAGTGAGATTTTTTGCCCAAAAGTATTTTCAATTTCGAGTTTGGCAGCATTTGGGAAATTGTAAGCAAACAATTCTGCTATTTCGTTCAAGTCGGTGATTTCTTGAATTAAACATCTGCGCATGAGTTACATACAATATTTTTTTTACTACCGGGAAATAAATGATACGCAGTACTGCGTAAATTTTTTTTAGGTATTTGTGCCTAAAAAGAAATAGTTTAGGTTTTGTTTTTCACTTTACCCACTAGAGAATGAAAGTTCACTATACGCACGGTAGTGGGAAAAATAAATAAATTATGTTTTTGTTACTCAGTATTTTCTTTTGAATTAAAATAAAATGTTTTTTTTTTCAATTTTATGGTACCTTGTCTGGAAAGTTGATATGATATTATCTATTATATCGGCAGGATTGCGAGTAAATTTTATCCACCGTCCATATTTTTCAATGAACTCATCAGTAACTTCCGTCACCATTTTTGACACAGCAGTTTGGAAACACCAATATATTTTGCTACTCCTGCTGGAAAACTCGGGTCACCTACATATATAAAAAATATTTTCATTTTATCAACGTGGTGCTATATGTAGCAACACCTCTTCTTTCACCAAATTTCACACCCAAAAAGTGAAGATGAATTCAGCCATAGTTCTACCGCGGACAAACTGAAGTCTGCTCTCCATCAGACTCCAAAATTATAGAGTAGATTCTTACCCATGAAATGTTTTCTTATTCCTAGCAGAAGTGAGAATTTACACAGAACAAATTGTACATAAGAGTAATTACTCAAGCAAAGCATCTGCTTCTGGTTTTTCTTCATATCACGTGGAGTATTTGCTCCAAATTTTTGAGTTTAAAGTAAATCCTAACTTTCATTCATACCCAGCCACTGTCTTAGACGAAAACTAACTCAGTATAAGAAAAACCTTGAATATTTCTTTTATTTCAAGCTGAACTATTACTCTTCTGAGAAACTGTAAGAATCCAACTCATTTGCAAGCCTTTCTACATCCACTTCAAAGTCTTTCTCTTCAGGAAATCGTAAAATAATTTAGCATCCTGGAGAATGAGCTTCATGATTACTTTCAGAATTTTTTTTAGGATAAAGGTTTGCCATTTGGCCACAATATGGAATCTTTATTTCCTTGCTTGCGACCTTTTGCTCGATCCGTCAATAAATAGCAGGATCGCCTACTATTCTTTGGAATCCTCTGGGGCATCTGGGTAGGCAAGCTGGATGAGTCTCTGTACGTCTGTTTCAAACTTCTGCTGACTTTCACCAGATTTCTGCACTCTTGTTTTCAATTGTGCTCGATACAACTGTTGATCGGCGTATTTCAACTATAGAGCAGCAATGCGGTCTCTATACTTGCACAGCTGATCTTCCGGGATGATTCGTAACATTCGTTGAGCAGGTCCTCTCAACACCACTATGAGAGCAGTACCCTTTTTTCATCGTCCTATCCATTAGCGTTGGCACAGCTTCAAACTGATTACGATATAAAGACCATGACTATTAAAAGTCGGGGATTTCACGGAATTGTTTGAGGTTGCAAACCTGTCGAGGCGGTCTTGGATCTTTCCTTTCCAAATGCTGCACTGTTTTCTCATGCACCACCCACACTTCTTTCTTTGCCTTTTCTTGTACCGCAATAACTTCTTTCTTTGTTTTTTCTCGTAACATTTGTCCAAGAAATGCTTTCTGTATCTTTCGTTCAATATTTTGTTTCCTTAGAATTTTCTGGAGAAGTTCCTGCTGCCGTTCATTCTCCTTCTGTTTTTCCCTATCTCCGTGTTGTTTTTCTATCAGTCGCCTTTCCTCTTTTCTCTCCTTCGCCGTTTTTTCTTCTCTGGTTTTTCTCTCTGCCGTTGTTTCTCCTCGTCTTGTTTTGTAACTGATGCTTGTTGATATCCATTATGGCGTCCTTCTCGTCGTAGGTCATATTTTTCTAATTTACCAACATTTTTTTCCAATCAGTCACCAGTATCCTCACTTCTGACACCAACTGGGGTAAATGGCTATTAAAATACTGAACTAATTATTTAAAAAAACAATAAACCATGAAACAACCCAATTACAATTCACTTTTAACACGTTGACTGTCCCATGCATCACATGTGATACATGAGAGCTATCTCTGTGACGTTCATGAGATACATTTGATTCATTTGCTTACCCCTATATATATCCACCTAACTTTTGGACGCTGCAAGGCCGCATGTTAATATTGAGTGGACGTCTGACTGAAGGCTTGAAAATTGTATTGCACCACATATGACTCATAGGGCGCTAAAATATTTTGTTTTTTGTGTCAATAAAAAATAAAAAATGTGGTTTTCTTACGTTACTAGATTTCCAGCCTCCATGCTTTTTTAATTGAGGTAAATCACCTCCCGCATCCACTTACAGCGTTGCGGAAGTTGTACGCAAACAATGCCCAGTATATTTTTGGGGATCAGGCAAGTTTAAATATTGAGCTATTTGCATAGGAAATTCACTGAATTTATTTATTCCCACAACCTGTCTAGTACACTTTCCGTTCTGGTAGCTAATAAAGAATCTTGAATTTATTTTGTCCATATCTAGTGGACGGAGGTTCATATATATTTGGGAAATCTCGTAGAAGAACCCAGAAATGTGGAAGGAACGCGGTACTTTTGTTTTTGTATTACGTATTGTAACTAAGAGTGTACTGCTGATATCTTTTACATCATTTATTGTCAAATCTTTCAATTCATGGCAACGACAAGCCCCCGAAATTCGTCGGGTGCATTCTTTAAGAAAGTGTGTATCTCATCGGAAGATTTTTTTTTAGACTTTTGACTTTCAAAACCACCAGATTTTCGTCACAAAAAAGAATGTAACTTGGGATATTTACTGATATCTATATTTTTTTTAATCGACAAAGTGGTTCTCAACATCGAATACATAGACCATAGCGTCGACGACTTAATTTTTTTTGACAACCATCCAAAATACGCAAGCAGCACAGTTTCCGAAAATGAATTTACGTGATTATTAACTCTCCAATCCATGAATTTTGCATATATTCCTTCATATCTCTTTTTAGATTTTACTGGTAATGAATCCAAAGAGGTTTCCTCAGCGTGATCTGCTATTTCTGGTGGTGTATTTGGAAAATCTGAATCACTTTCCGAATCAGAAATCACGATAACTTAAAAAACTAACAATGCTTTCAGTCAAGTCTAAACAATTAACAAGGAACGTCAAACTAATAAAACCATTGTTTTTAAATCTCACGGTATTTTTACGATTCTATTTTGCTTTTTAATCGAACAAAAGTAAAAAATATGTATTTTGATTACATCTTTGTTTATTGATAATTTGAAGTCATCAAAACATTATATACCTACGAGGGCGGGATTTGATTAAAAATATAAATTTAACTTTCGTCATTAGAAACGAAAGTTAACGTTATGAGAATTTCTCTCACTTGCGACGGAAATAACGTTTTCGCTGAAGGTATTCTATTACAAAATGACGTCTTTTCGTAAAGGGTTGTAGAAAAAAGTTTTTATGTGGACAGTCAACGTGTTAAATATACACCGTGCATTTGTTACTGAACCCTTATTAGGAATAATAACTAACTTCCGTTCACATATGTTGTCTATTATAGAGTGTTTAACGATTTTCTCTTCTTCTTTCGGAAATGTATAGACGGTGTCAAAATATAACCAGTATTTCATATAACTTTTTTTCTTACAATCGTTTACCGGCCCTCGAAGTTATAAAATGAAAAATGTTTTTCTTTGATAACTTTCCAAGTGAATATTGGAAATCAACCGAATTCTGGTGATTGACGAAACAAATGAATTCCTTCGATGAGGTTTCATGCATGAATCAGTTGGTTTGCTGCAATGCCAGGAACGGACCGCCCACAATGGCCCGCAACCCAAAACTTTGAAATGACTGAGATTTTTCAATATTTTTCAACAAAACAAGGTTTTCTGGAATAAAAGTACTCGTGTGTAAAATCGTTCGGAGCAACGATTTTTAATAAAAATGCACATTTATTCGACGGCTTCGAACCTAAGACGTCCATGTTTATTTGAAAAGATTCACTTTTAATGACAATTAAATAATAGGTGAAATCTTCATTACAAATTTCAATCATGCAAACACTTCTATCTATCAAAACTGATACCGTAAATATCGATCAACTGATAGGGTAAATATCAAATATTAATCCTCAAGAGCAAACAGAAATGAGAAATCTACTACAAGAACTGCTCGAATGATCCCAGGATCATTTCGAATGGCATTCCAGGATCATTTCGAACGGCTTCACAATTTAATATTATTGTATTCAACAAGTCACATCTGTGCGAAAAGGTGTAGCGTAAACAAGGTTTTTGATTACAATGCCCCCTCAGGAAAAATCCAATGAATTCAAATCTGGAGACCATGAACATGGCCCTCTTCTACCAAATCATCTATTTGGAAAAATATGGTTCGGGTGGTCCCGCGCAATCAAACTAAAATGTGGAGGAGCGCCATCATGCATAAACCACATATCTCTTCGGGTTTACAATGGAACATGTTCCAAAAGTCCATTCAAATGATTCCAAATAACGTTCTCCATTCAATCGATTATGTAGAAGGAATGGTCATATAAGATGGTTTCCTATGACACCAGCCCACACATTCACGTCCAATGAAAGTCATATCCTCTCTTCGTTTACCCATGGCAAATGGCATATTCCAGTCGTGCTGGAGAATCTTGGGGTATCATAGCAAGTACCTTCTGGATGTGATATGGGTGGATCAGTTGTTCTCCAGTGATTCTGTGAATACTGGGTTTGGATTTCTTATGCTTATGGAAGGATCATCAGCGACAGCTTTCAAAATGTTTTCTTCCAATACAACAGTACGTACAGTCCTTTGAGGGCCCTCATCACCTCGTTTTGGCAAAAGTGTGGGTAAGTCGAGGATAGATGGCGCAGAAGGTGAGATGGTGCAATGGTTTTGCAGCGCCACCGCTAGTGTTGAAGATGAGTGGCTGCGCTCTGAAGTACTTCAGTTCATAGTAAACAAGCCGCCGTACAGTTTGTGTTTACCGGTTAAAAGCCTATTGAAAAATATTTTCATTCGTGATCCGGTGGGGACCAAAATATTTTTCCGAATTCCTTCTTCATGCCAGTGAACATCAAATTTTATAATAATTTAAATCACTCTATCGTCTCAGGTGAGTAAAAACATTCAAGTTTTGATGTATAACCTTAAAATTCCGCATATTCCAAAACGTGTTTAGTTTGTGATGTGCGCCATCTCTCCTCTCACAACCAGGATAGATGGTTCACATATTTTTGAGGTGAGATGGCTTATTAAAATTTCTTTTTTCAGTATGCCTACAAAATACAAGCGCACTGGAAGTTGTTCCAGGGCTAGTTGGACCGAAAAACAGTTAACTGCAGCCATTGAAGCGGTTAATAAAAATATAATGGGAGTGAATGATGCTGCTCGAAATTTTGGGGTACCGGCAACCGCTCTACGAAGAAGAAAATTGAAGAAAAATGTAAAGAAAGGTCCTCTTGGACCCTCCTCCACATTAGGCGAAGCTGCTGAAGCAAAATTGGCCCAACATATCCTAAAACTCCAAAAAAACGGTTCTGCTCCTACTCGAACCGACGTGCGAAGTATGGCTTTCAAATTGGCCGAACAGCTGGGCATTTAACATCGTTTTAATAAGAAATCGAGATTAGCTGGTTTTCCATGGCTTGAGTTATTTCTGCAGAGAAACCCAAGGCTGTCAGTCAGAAAAGCAGAAGGGGTCTCCGTTAATCGATCCTTGGGTATGAACAAAAGACGTTGAGGCTTATTTTCAGCTGCTAGGAAATACTCTGACCGAAAACGATATCATCAATGAACCTGGACATATTTATAATATGGACGAGACTGGTTTACAGCTAAATAATAGGCCAGGGCATGTCATTATTCAGAAAGGATCTAAAAACATCGCAAGTATCAGCTCCGGTGAAAGGGAGAAACCATTACGGTTATAACCTGTTGTAACGCAGAAGGCGTTTTTATTCCCATACCTGCGTAATGAAAGGCAAAAATAAAAAAACAAGAGTTTGAGGATGGGATGCCCCTGGGATCCTCGGTCTACATGTCAGAAAAGTCAGCCTATGTCAACAGTGACATCTTTTTTACCAGTGGCTTAAGGATCAGTTTGTTCCCAGAAAACCGACAGGAGCAGTTTTGTTATTGCTTGATGGTCATGCTTCACCCTGTAGTAACGTTGAGATGCTAGAATACTGTGTTGACCACAACATCATATTGCTGTGCTTACCAAGTCATACGACACAATTTTTACAACCGTTAGATAGATGTTTTTTCAGATCGTTTAAATTAAACTACTACTCAGCTTGCATTTTATACATTAAAAATAACCCAGGGCGAAAAATCGACAGATTACAATTTGGCAAGTTACTTGCTGAAGGATGGAATAAGTGTGCAACTGTAAACAATGGAACTTCGGCATTTAAGGCAACAGGAATTGTGCCATTCAACCCTTCAGCTATCCCAGATGACGCTTATTTGACTGAAAACAGTATCATACTTCAGGTCTATGATGCAGTTGAAAATAAACAAAATACTGATGAGAGTTCTCAAAGTTTGAATAAAGCTTCAGCTGATGACAATCAACAACCTGGCTGCAGTTGGCAGACTGTAGGTGGAACTGTACCAGAAAACAAATTGAACCGCCTGCAGAAACTAATGCAAATACTCCTGTCAAATGTACCCCTGGCAAAATACTGGACATAATCTCACCAGTTCCGGTTGTTTCTGCTGCCATTAATTCGGTTCGAGCCCGGAGCAAGCAGCTGGCAGAAATTCTAACCACAGAGGCAACAATTGGCGAAAAAAAGAAGAAAGCGACTAAGAAAACACAGAAAAAAAAGACCAGTAAATCAGAACCAGTTATGAAGAAATCAAAAGTGACCAAAAAGAACACTAAGAAAGCTCCCAAACGTGACTCATCTTCAGACGAAGAACTAGAAGCACCTACATTGGATGACTCTTCAGATGATATGGACGACGCTGACGAGTCTTGCGCAGGTTATGGCGAAACGTATTCCCAAACCACAAAATCTGACGACTGGGTTAATTGCTTGCGTTGCTCCAAATGGTTTCACGATTCTTGCTCCAAGTTTGTTAACTTTTGCCATGACTGTGGTGTTGTTGTATGCAAAACAAAGTGACAGTTTGGCCAAAATATCTTTTGTTTTCAGTTGCGCCATCTCACCTCAGCATTGTGGGGGAGATGGTTTCTGTTAACTTTTTTTATTTTTTTTATAAACCATACGTTTAATTTTTTTATGAATTTTAGTATTTAGCACATGTTCCTAAACTCAATAAAGATTCGTTATGAAAATTAACAGCAATTTCAATTCAACGTTTAAACATGCTAACATGAAATTTCAAAACCTGGGCCATCTATCCTCGAATTACCCTACCTATAATATCGCAAAAATCGACTGAACATGCTCAAATGAACTATCCATCAGACATACCTGTCTCCCTCAAGCTACGATCCGCACGCTCGATAGTTTTTCTTGCTGATAGCAACCGATTTGAAAATTGCTCGGAATGCCTCTGCAGCATTACAGGATGCTCGTCCATATAATACGTGCATATTTGCATATTCGTTGAAAGTAACCTGTTCGGCTATTCCAAAAAACTTTAAAATATCCTCTCTCAATATATTGAAAATACGGTGACAATCATATGACAACGGCCTACTCAACAAAACAAAATCGCATTTTAGTTTCTCCTTTTTCATAAAAACGATTTCAGTTCTTTTTCATATATGTTTTTCTTTAACATCTGTGGAAGCGAGGAAACAAGATTATTTATTGGATATTTGCCAACCATTCATGTTTCTGTACTTTTTTCATTCGCTTTATTACAAGCTTTTATTTAACTTGATTCGTTCGTATGTCATTCTTTCCGGTTCAAAATTCGTAATCCATTTTTGAAGCATTTGCCGACATCCTATCGAGCTCAAATTTGGCAGGTGTTCATAATTCCGGTGACAATGCATTATGCAATTTTTGTTAGAGAAAAAACAGAATGGCGGCTCCAACACGGCGGTCGAGTTTTGTGATTATTGGACGATTCGATACAAAATTGGTATGTGGAGATTTTCGGAAACGAAGATTGTGAATTTTTTGTAAAATTCGAAAATTCAAGATGGCGGCTCCAAGATGGCGGACATGTTTTGTGATTATGTTCCGATTCGATTCAAAATTAGTATATGGGGGTTTTCGGGGTCGAAAATTGTGAATTTTTCTTCAAAATTCATCAAATTAAAATGGCGCCTCCAAGATGGCCTATGATCTCTGTGTTTATGGTCCGATTCTAATCAAAATTGGTATGTGGGGGTTTTCGGGGTCGGAAATTATGAATTCAGTCGAAGATTATTGATGAGTTAATCTTTGGATGGTCTCCTCATTGAAGGACTAGATAGCTCAGAACTTACAGGAAAACGCACTCATAATAAAATAAAATAATTAATAAAGAACCTTTCTAAAGACAAGCTTTCATTCAAATGCACCAAAAAGTGAAAAATAATTGCTTTTGTATTCGAACTGAAAACTTTGCGCGACAACTCACGGAATAACCTACATCACACATCCAAAGCAATTATTTTCAAATTTCTAATGCATTTGAATAAAAGCTTGTCTTATAAAAGTTTTTTATTATTCATTTTATTTATAGTTTATTCGTTTGCTTTTTATTAGTATACATAGTGTTTCCGATTGATTTTTTCGGCTAAATTTATAATTCGTGTCAAAGATTTTCGCATTGAATCCATGCTGAGTGAAACTCCTCAACATTTAAGCTGTGAAGAATAATTTGAAACATTCAAATCTTGAGTTTCATGCGATAACCAAAGTTTATTATTCAGATTTTTTTTTTACAGTTCTTACAACCATTCAAATATTGCCATTTTATGTCATATGAAACAATTTCACCCAATCATGTCAACATTGCACTGAGTGCAATTATCAATCACTATGACAACACGATTAACTCCATTCCAAATAAATTTCAAAATATCACGTTTTGGCAATCCGAATGTTCAAAGTATGAATGCGCTAATTAAAAAAAAAAAACAGAAATACAACCTACAGTCACAAATATATTTGGGGAATATTTATGGAATTTTGCTGCGAACGAGAATATGAATTAAATGAACATAGAAGCTTAGAAGAATTGGCGTTGATACTAAAAGATTGGGCGGTCAATATGTGAAAGAAAGACGGGACCGAATTTGAAGAAGCAACGGTGAAGACAATGTGGAACGTTTCATGCAAACTTTTGCAAGAAAAGTACTATAATGACTATAATATTATAATTGACCCGTTTAACAATATAGTATTTATACCAGCTCGAGATGCCCGCGATGCAATCAGGAAGAAACTACAAGCAGATCCATGTTAACTTAAGTCCAGTTCAGTTTCGTTAAATTTGCCTGAAGTTAACAAAATAATATTGCTATGGGATAAAAATACTCCTGAAGGTCTTATGCGTGAATTTTACCATATTGCTGCTGTAGAATCAGCGTGGCGAGGCAGTTGCTTGTCTGGTGGATTTTTTTCAAATCGAGAAAAATAACGATGACTCTCCAACAAATCCGGTGTTCAGTAAAACGTGCCAAGGTGGTTCTAAAAGCTGTACAAGTAGTGAATGGTTGGTTTCCAATGGTGAAAGATAAAGCTGCCCTGTACGTCTTTTTTATAAACTGATATCGAAACGAGGGGACAATATTATCTCACCACGACTGTTCTTAAAACCAAATCGACACATTGAAAAATGAAAGTGACAAATGATACGATAATGTACTTGTTGGAAGAAATACAATACATGGATGGACTAAATCTGCTGTTGAGGCAATTGGCTTGAATATAAAGGACAAAAAGATAACAAATCACTCGAATAGATCAAGTGCTGTTAGCGAATTGGCAAAAAGTGGTGTAGAAAAACAACAATTGCTGAAAATTACTGGTCATAGCAATCAAAATTCTATCAAACTATACTTAAATCTCGATCAAGAACACCACAACAAGATCATAAATATTATGCGTGGTAATAGATCTTCTATAGTAGAGAACAGCAACGAATCTAATGTTAAGTTAAATTTTAATAATTGTACTTTCACTAACTGTACTTTTAATAAATAAATAAATGTTTCATTGTGTTGAGTTATAAATTAGTTTGTCAAAAATTTTTCCGCCGAATATCCCTCCCATAATTTATGACAAATTTCTCAAGCTCGTTGCTTGGTAACAGCCCTCAGCCAACCAAGGAACGAGCTTTCGATTGTCATAAAATTATCTCGTCTATCATCAATATCCTAGGGATATTACTACTGATAACAGACCAACATGGAACGTCATTATCCCACACGTGAATTCAAAATATGAACTGAATTTGATATTTCATGATGGAGTTCAAAAACACCACAAATCTACAGACCTTGAAATTTAATTTGAAAAAATATCTGCTTTCAAAATTGTGAATGAAACTTTCAAATAGGTACTGTTTTTGTTCAAGACTTTTTTTCATAAAGTTTTTTATCATCATCCCAGTTATTAATGTTGCTGAATAAACATTATAATTATTATTTCGGCTTTGATAATTTTTCATTTCAGATAATGGTGGACGATCGGGTTGGATGTTGTCCAATAAAAGTGTATTTTTATCAAAAATCGTTGCTCCGATCGATTTCACACACAAGTACTTTTATTCAGAAAATTGTCCAGGAAATCTCGTTTTGTAGAAAAATATTGAACAATCTTAGTGGGACCATCGGGACAGTGCGTTCCTGACTTTGTAGCAAACCAAGTGACTCATGCATGGAACCTCAACGAAGGAATTCATTTGTTTCCTGAATCAACAGAATTTGGTTGGTTTTCAATATTCACTTGAAAAATTTCGAAGAAAAACTTCGAGAACCTGTAACTTGTTAACGAAAGTGTTTAAGAAAAAAAGATAATTAAAAAATGAATGAAAAAATAAAATAGTTTATTCATTCTTAAAACCACAATTGTGATATCAGATAAGTCACAAAAGTACATTTTGTATAAAACAGTAGAGCATTCAAATAAAATAAAACCTATTAAAATCACTGGGCTTATTGTCCATTTGCATCAGGAGATATATATTCATTAAAATTATAGAAACTTCTTCCAACCAGAAATGTTTTCAGTTTTCTTTTGAACGCAAAAAATCTGTTTCATTTTTAATATCTTTGGGTAGCTGGTTATAGAACTTTATACCCATGTATGTTGGACTTTTTTCATATAATCAATCAATCAATCAAAATATGCTTTATTATCAAAGAATAATATCTTATTGACAAAGCGTGTATATATAAATGTGAATTGAGTTAATACCATTTGATAGATGTATAAAAATAGTCACTACCATATACAATTGAATTGAATCAAAACAATCAGTCACATATTGAAATTTGCGTGCATATTCTTGGATGCATGTTTTGGAATCTGTAGTGAATTGCAATTCCTGGCAAAATGATCATGATTACATGGAGAACACTGCGGTATATGTATATTGAGTAAAATGTCATGATTTAATTTTGAAACGAATATGGCTTACAAGTTTCAGTTGGTTTTAAATTGAAAATAAGTCTCATGATTCTTTTTTGTGATATGAAAACTCTATTTGCATTTTTGGCGCAACCCCATAGTATTATATTATATGAGATATGAGAGTAAACGATTTCATATTAGACATTCATCAACTCGGTAAACTGAGGACATTTTTCAGTTGAAGAAGTGCATATTAGCTACTGTTAATTTTTTTACAAACATGATCAATGTGTAGTGTCCAGCTAATATCGGAATTGATGTAGATACCCAAAAACTTTGTACAGTTCGACTTTTCAACAGCATTGCCATTAACATTGATATACAATGAGTGTTGAATATTCCGCCTGGAGTAAAACTGCATGAGGATAGTTTTAGAATTAACAATTGAATAATTTTTGGAAAACCAGTTCGTAAATTCTAGCGATATTAGGTTGAATTCTTCTTCCAATTTCTCAGAGTTTTCGGCGTTCATAGCAAATGAACAATCATCGGCAAATATAACCGTGCATTTTGTACTCATATATGCAGGCATATCGTTAATAAATAACAGAAGAATCAAAGGACCCAGTATGGAACCCTGGGGAACTCCTTTGTCAATATCATAGAGATCTGAGTTGAGTTTCACATAAATTTGTCTTTCTTTCAGATATGACATTAGCCAAGATAGTATGTTATCCCTGAATCCTAGATTATATAGTTTGTTTTCCATACTACAGTAATTTAGAGTATCAAATGCTTTTGATAAATCGAGGAAGAGCGTTCCAACATATCTTTTTTTACCTAGGTGAGTATAAACATACTCAAATAGATTACAGGAAGCACTCTCTGTTGATATATTTCGAAGAAATCCATTTTGGTGATTTGTAATATTATATATCGAGACTGATAACATAATTTTATTGTATACGATTTTTTCGATTACTTTGCTCAATACTGGTGGTAGAGTAATGGGTCGATAATTATCAATGGCAGTTGTATCTTTGCTTTTGAAAACAGGAGTAACAGTTCCAATTTTTAAATCTTTGGGAAATTCACCAAGTTGAATAAATATATTTACTATGTGACTCAACGGTTCCGCTATGTATATGCCAATTGTTTTGATGATTTCAGTCGTCAAGCAATCAATTCCTACTGAGGTCGTATTTTTGAGACTATTTATTACCTCAATGACGTCATTGTGTTCTACAGCGGTCCAGTAGAAGTGTTACAGGAGAGTACCAAATGAGTAGCATTTTCAACAGTGCTATCACCAAAATGCGCTTAAATGCTTAATCTTGGGTTTGAAGAAAAATAACTTCCGAATGCATTAGATATAATTTGTTGGTCCTTTATCATTTCATTTCCCATTTTTAACTGTATGTTTTTTGATTTTTTTATTTTTCCTATCGTTTTTCTCACAAGATTCCATACTTCCTTTTCATATTTCTTGCACGTATAATTTCTTTGCCTTCCTATATTGATCCTCATACTTCCCACAATATAAAGTTTTTTTAATCCAGTCTTTCATCTGTTTGCTCATTATTATAATTCCATTTGTAATCCAGGGGACTTTAGGTTTGGATTTAATGTGTCCCTGTACAATTTTTGTCAACAGGTCAACACCATATTCCATATAATATTTAAAATAGAACTGTTAGCAATATTCACATCATCAGAAGAGTCATATACATTTGCAAAGTTTTCGCAGGACAAGTAATGTTTCAGTTGATACAGAACAGTGTCAATTATGTTTTTATATTGTATTTTTTGTGGCAGATTAGTGTTTTGTGTACCATTTTCAGTACCAAAGCTTGAAGTACAGGTGATATTTTGACCCCATTCCCGAAAGGAAAAGAGGAAGTCCTGGGACACCCTGTATAGGTCATTAAAACATAAAACATTCCTAACGATCGTTTTTCGTAAATTCTAGGAATCCCACGATTCATCCTGGGGCCTTTTGGAATAATTTCTCGGAAATAAGTCACATAAACATTCAGTAACATGGTGTACTCGTTTTGTCAATAATATTTTACGTACTCGATGATGAAGGATATCGTACGGTATCTGCTTAACCCAATTGTTTCCGGTCGTTATTCTCCATTGCAATTGTTGGATATGGAGAAAAACAGATTGTAGTAAAGCTTGTTATATTTTTTCCAAATGGATATTCTCCCAATTGGAAGAAAAAAAAACATTTCAGGGTTATGAAACAAAAAAAACTTTTCAACAAAAAATTAGAAGAAGAAAAAAGAAACTGAAAAACGAAAAATAAAATAAAACTTTTTAGTCCTAATAACTAAGCTCCTAAACTAATGTAAAGCTACCCTTGAGACGAAACATTATCGAGAGAAGTCCAGACCAGACTCAATAAATAAAAACTTTCTAGCAAAAAATTAAACCGACGAAAAAATAAACTAAAAAGCAGAAAATTAAATAAACCTTCCTAGTCTCAATAGAAACTGAGCTGCTAAACTAATGTGAGTAATTAATTTTGAGTCGGCGCCAAACAAACTAGAAAATGAATTACGTAAAGCGCAAAATGATGGCAGCGGGATGCGGCGTTTAGATTATTTCTTCAAAGTAATATAATTATTGAGACTAAGGAGGTTTATTTTATTTTTTGCTTTTTAGTTAATTTTTGGGTCGGTTTAAGTTTTTGTTAAACAGTTTTTATTTTTTAGTTTTTTGTGGCTGAAATCCACTAATAATTACCCACTCAATTGAGTCCAGGTATCCATTATGTTGTAGTGTTATCAGAAATACATTCAATATGTGTGCCAAGTTTCAACAGAATCGGTTCACAGATGAAATATTAATACTCCCCCCAGGGGTAGACTATCCCTTTTCAAATCCAAAAATAGCCAACTTTGAAGTATACCCTATCCAATAAAATAAAATAATCTGAATCGGATAATCCAGTACAAAGTTATGAGTGGTAGAATCGGTTACCAGGAAAAAATTCAGTGGATGAACGATAATATCCCCTATTTTTCTACCCTTAAGGGTGACATTTTTTTCAAAACCAAATGGGACCAACTTCGTCGTATCAAATGAAGAAAGAATCATCGAAATAAAAAAACTCTGTGAAAAGTTATGCGTGATCATACATAAAAAAAATATACGTCGACTAAAGAACCTCCTTCTTTTGTTTCGTCTGTTAAAAAGAAGTGAATTTTTAATTTTTTTTATTTTTAAACTTCTTTTGATTTCGAAAGTAATATTATAATTTCTCAAAATGAGCCAGAAAAGGTTAAAAAAAATATACGCGTCGACTAGAGTATCTCCTTTCGGTTAGAAAGGGGTGGATTTTTTTATTTTTATTTTTAAACTTATTTAGATTTTGAAATAAATATTATAATTTCTCGAAATGAGCCAGAAAAGGTTGACAAGGTTGTACCAGAAAAAATCGAACTACCCATTTTCTTACCCAACACTCTTTTTAATTTTCCATTTTTCACAATTTTATATTCAATTAGAAAAGCTGGTGCTTGATGGCAATCCATTTGTAAAGAGGAGATACAAATCTTGCGATCAGGTCACACAACTGACTGCGAGTTGACTCTCAAGCCGACACGGAATTTTCCTGGTCGTGAGAGTGCAGTGACTGTCGAGTCTCTCGAGCGTTAGTGATCTCAAATTGACAACACCCTGAGACCAATCTAGTGATTTCCTCTCGATATTTTTTCTCAAGTGGATACTATGCTTTGGTCTCTAATTTTGACTCGGCGCCAAATAAACAAGCAAATTAATTAGGTGAAGTGTAAAATGATGGCCGCGGGATTCGTGGCTACGTTTTGATTTTCACTTTAACGTAATTTGATGATTCTCCTTGATTGCTTGTTTGGTGCCGACTCAAACTTAGTTACTCACATTAGTTTGAAAGCTTTGTCATTGAGACTCAAAAGGCTCAATTTATTTTTCGCTATTCAGTTACTTTTCCGTCGGTAATTTTTTTTTATTTGAATTTTTTGATTTTTTCGTGACTGAAATCTACTAATCACCACCTACACAATCAACTCTAGGTCTCCATTATGTTGTAGTGTCTGCTGAATCTTCTGCGGGGTGAAATTTGATTTATCACTTTACCGACAGAATTGTGTGCTGTTGCTGTGGACTGTAGTTTGTTGTGATATTTAATTTTATGCACAAGAAAACGTTTTTATTTTCCTTCTACAATGACATTGATTAGAGATATATGAAGTCTCTCTTAATAACAAAAATGCTTGGTCACATGCATTCGTTTCATTTCTGTCTATCCACGTTGGCTCTCGACAGTAGCGGTCGCACAGAGGCGGAACTTCTGTAATGCATGGAACAGTTACGAACAGTGTCAATAGAACTACATATGTGTGCCAAATTTTAACAGATTTGCTTCACAGGTGAAAAATCAATCATCGCCTATTTGTCCACCCTTAGGTGTGGATTTTATACTCAAATTTGTGGGAAACCATCTTCGGAGTATACCCTATCCAATACAAAAAGAAACATCAATATCAGATTTATTATTATACGCGTCAACAAGAGAACCTCCTCCTCTTTTCGTCGGTTGAAAACACCATCATTGCGACCCACTTACAGCATTGATTTGCACTCTAATTCCACAAAGTGGGCCAGAATTTTTTTGTCATTTGTATTCAAATTAGTGAAATTGGTGATATCCGAACCGAAAAAATTATATAAATAGTCTGATTATATGGAAATTGAAGTACTTACAATTCTGAATAGTTTCTGCATATTATTTGTCTTGGCGATGATTGCATAATTATTTGGAGTAGGTCGAAACTCCTTCAATTTCTTCGCTGTTTTAGTATCTAAGGTTTCAGACACAGACATCAATAAGTCCACGTTGTCAATCCAGTAATAAAGAGCTTGATCGATGTCTGAAAATGAATGATCATAGAGACAGAATTATTTTTCATGATCACCTAGAAACAATTTCATGAAAATTGGGAAATTTTTATTTCACTAGCTTCTGAAATTATTCTGAAAACCTCACCATATGTATGATGGCCCTGGTCAGTATCTAGCTCAACACACATGTGTTTGCTCAACTGTCTGTCATAGCAACTAATAACATTTATGATCGTCATAGATATAGTGTTTGATGACCCAAAACTATTTGATCATATATCGTTATTACAATGTGGTTTTACACACACAACAAACATTTCAATCTATAAATGCCGATTTGAATGCGCTTCCAGACATTTCCATGGCTCATAATTTGAAACATTTCAAAAACTTCGGTAATATTCTTCGGCTCGAAATGCAAACGAGATATCGTGGAAAATCAACAAATTTCACTGAAGCTACAATTACTTGGTACTGATCTGTCAATGATGACCGAATGCAAAAACTTAGATGTCTGAAAACCCTGGCGCTTGCACTTATACCTGTAAAAGTTTGGGATCAACTTGACTACACTTAGCCTACTTGATAATAGAGGTTACTAGCGCTTCATATGGCGCCAATTTCGTTTCAGTTTTAATTCAGTAAACTGTAACAACAGACCACCACACAGGGTTTATTCATTTCTTCAGCTTTCTTTTTGAGGCGACCTGTTCACGGGATATAATTTTAGCTTTGCTATTGGTTGAAAAGAGACATCTGTCAAACTTCATCAATAGCAAAGCTTGATTTAGAAGCCCCAGAACATTGCACAAAGAAAGCACAGTGCTGTTGTTTTTCGTATTTTGTACCATTTGAATTGGTCAAGGACTGATGGCGTTCTTAGGTTGGGAGTCAAGTAAATGTGGAATGTGAATGTTCGCCATATATTATGTGCACAAAATAATTAAATAGTTGTGAAACTAAGTAAATGTTTGTGAAGTTCTATAGTCCTCTTGATCTCTACGCTGGTAACCAGGCCAGATGACAACGGATTTGTCGGAAAGAGGGGCCCCGTCTCCAATTTACCATTGCCATGAAACGTGCATTTCAATCGATGTGAACTGTTTTTAGAATGTATAGTGAAGAAATTTCGGATGCGGTATCGCCATGAGCGAGACTTATGCATCCGCCAGACGAAGTTCCGTAGTTACGTAACATTGTGTTACGTAATTGGAAGATGCTGGGTAAATTGCCTAACGGTATAGCCCATCAAATAATGAAGAAAGAAAGAAAGAAATAATTTGAGGTTAACTGAATTTTCATTTCGAAGATTTTGACAAATGGAGAATTGGAAATGAAATTGTCATTAAATTGCAGGAAAAATAAAATTCAATGCATACAAAATGATGAACTCTGAAAATATCATAATTAGTGAATTCGTCAAGATTTGTACTAGCTATTGGTACTGAATACAGGTGAATATTCGAATCTGCGGCTTGATACTGTCCACACAAATCTGGCCCATTCTACAAAAAGTATTCTTACACACTACACTACCTGAAAATGAACAATTCCTCACGCACTAATGAACTGATGAACGAGTCTCGATTTTTTAAAGAACAAACTGAGGAATAAGCTAAGCAAGATTTCAAATCAAAGAGAAGAAAACCGCATTGATCACCGAAAAAACCAAAAATAATAAAAGATGCTCAGATGTCAAAACATTACATGACATCAAGCGAGGATATAATCAAACCTTTTTGGACAGCGCCATCTACCGCATACTACCACAGAAAAGAGCTCTGTCGAAGTATCAGGTGGTGTCCTCTGGAAAATCTAAACAATATGGAATCATTCCAAGCACCAGAGTTTTAAGACATAGTAGCAAAAACCTAGGCTTGTGGATGGATTCTAGTTTGAGATTCGGTAAACATGTGAATCATCTTTCAAAAATGGTATATAGAAAAGAAATATAAATGCTGTATACGACAAAAATAACAATACAATAAAATTAAATTGTTAAAAATTATACAGTAAAATCATGTAAAAAAAAAACCAAAAAAAATAATAAAAGTGTGAATGAAGTTTGTGAACGATAAAAAAGTAGTATAGATAAAATATGAATTGGATAAAATACAACGAACGAACAAATGAACTTGATAAATTTTCCAAAGTAACAACAAGTAATGTTGCATCACGGCTGGAAAATAGTCGAGAATAAATATGAATTTGATTGGTTCAAAGGCGATCAATTACCACAATTGGTCAACGATGACGTTCTTCAACCTCCACAGGAAAATTCAGGTATGCAAATAATATTGTTGGCAAACTTAATAATTATTTTCTATTGAATATAATTACAGCAGTTAAGTTTATTTTCCAGATTCCCAATCCGAAACCCAATCCGAAACGACAAAGCTTGAAACTTCTGATCGTGAGAGCGATATCAACGAATTTGATGATTCGGATTAAGAATTTGATTACAATGAGTGAATTGTAATATTATTTGTAATGTATAATCTGCAGATATATAATGAATGTTTAATATTATTGAATTTTAATTAATAAATGGCCTATTCAATCTAGTTCGTTGAATAATAAAAAAGAAATAAGCGAGTCGCCGCCTTTAACGCCCAGCGCGCGCGGAACTTTTTATTTCTTCTTTTGCTGACTGACGGGCGTTGTCCCACAAAATCGTTGACTGATCATTTTGCTTATGGTGAATATAACAATTAATACCATCACAACAGTTTTGAAGTGTAGTAAACGAATTGCACAGTATTTATTTTTTTGTACATACATTGGAACCGACTGACCAGCTCCGTTCCCATATTCAGCTGACTGACTGTCACAACTTTCATTTATATGCAATATACAATTTGTATAACGATTTTCAGCATGAGTTTATTCATTTAATTACCTCGGTAGGTACGACAGCTTCGATAGTGTACCTGAGACACTTGTTCTCAGTTTCGCTTGACTCTTGGACTATAATGCTCGGTTGAAATTTGGCGGAAACGAAAAGTGGCTACAATTTTTATAGAACCAGACTAGTTAGTCGATGTTCTTCGCTACTAAGAGCTGCTTAAAAAAACATTCAATTCAATTTATTTCAAACATATTAACAGTCATAGTTTATTACAATTGACTGAAGCATTTCGAATCACAGTCAGCCCTCTAGTGGGATAACATATACATTTGGGATATTTACGATACAAAGGAGAGATAAGAGAGTGTACGTAAGCTTCGTTAAAAGCTTGTTCTCTTTTTCTCATACCTCAAGTATCGTACTCTGGCATATAACAAATGTCAAGGTGAGATTGTGTAGGATTGAATACAAATATAGTTTATTTTTACAGTATTATTATTCTATAAGGATGTAAAGTTATTCATTTAAAATATCAATGTTACCAACAATATACGTGCAGTTTTCTTTGATCCAGTTTTTATTACCCTGTTGAAGATTCTGAAATCGAGCGTCGAAGTGCAAACATCGAAAGCGAGAGCAGAGTATACAAGTGTGAAGACAAGAGCTGAGATATAGAAACCAGGTGTGCGAAACCTTTTGCTAACACTCTATTCTATTTTTCATTCTTTGCCTAATTGATTGTTTAAAAAATATTTCATCTGATTAAAATATTATGGATAGGGAAACGGGAGGGGGTTCACCTCCTCCCAAGAAAAGTTTAAGGATAAATTCAAAGACAAGGGAATGTTTGATGAAAATTTAAGTGAGGACAGCAATGATTCAGAGGTAGAAAAATATTAAATTCAAGTAATTCATTCAATAGTGACAGTAATGAACAAATCATACGAAATTTGGAAAGTCAGAGAGCTTCAAGGCCACCAGTAGAGTCACAAAAAAAGATACAAATGTAAATGATAAAAAGAAAAACAGACGATGATAACTCGGGGAATATAGGAAGATATAACCACCTTAGTATTGCCAAAGAAATTTTTGATCTTTCCTTTTTGGAAAAGGGGAAGGAAAACCTTTTCCAAAAAATTTTTTGAAGTTAGAGAATATTATCAGAATAAAAAACAGGGGTAGAAACAAAATTGGTGTAGAATTCGAAAATTGGAATAGTGCAAATCAATTTCTCGTTAATGAACAATTAAGAAATAGGGGATATAAAGCATATATACCTTTCAATTACGTGACCAGTAAAGGAATAGTCAGAGGAATCGATAAGATATTTACGGAAAATGAAATTAAAGATATGATTAAAAGTCCATACAGAGTATTAAGTGTTAAAAGGATGAATAGAAGAATTAGAGAAGATGGCGAAACCAAATACGTTCCGACGACAACTTTGCTTGTCACGTTTGAAGGGGTGACTTTACCAAAATTTATAGATATATATTATATGATACATAAAGTTCAAATCTATATACCGCCTGTTACACAGTGTTACCAATGTCTGATGTTTGGTCACACGAAAAAACAGTGTAAAGGTAAAAAACGTTGTTTTAACTGTTCGGGAATACACGAGGAGGAAGATTTATATGATAAGTGTGATAAAATTAAATGCCATAATTGCCAAAGTAATGAACATAAATCAATCAGTAGAGACTGCCAGGAATACAATAGACAAAAAAAAATTCGGGAGAAGATGAGTTTTGATAATAAATCATTTTTTGAGGTAGCCAAGGAATTTCCTAAAAATCAGGAAACCGCAAATAGAAATCCTAGAGATTTCCCAACAATTAATAATGTACAGAGAGAAGAAATCAATAGAATTGATGTTTCTCAAAGACAGATATATCATAAAGACTATTTACACAATAACAATAATAACAATAATAAAAGAACATATTCACAAATTCTTAAACAAAAAACGTACAGGGGTAGAATAGGGTATGACAAAACATCACATAATGAGATTTTAATTAATCCAAACGGACAAATTTCACAGCCCAAACAAGGGAAAAAATAATAATAGGAAAAAAATCCAAACATCAAGTCAATTAAATAATTATAGAATAGTAAGACCAAATAGTTTAAATAAACAAAATAGTGAGGAAAGGGATATTAGTGATATTATTTATGAATTATTTCTAGAAGTACCGGAGTATGAAAAAACTAAAGTTGCAGAACTTATAAATACTGCTATAGAACTTAATAAAATAAGGGATAGAGATGCGGTTTCCTCTGAGGGGGAATATTGATTGGGTAAAATGGTAAGGATTATTCAGTGGAACATCAGAAGTATAGATTCAAATAGGTACAATTTAATAAGGTTAATTAATGAACATGATCCAGACATAATTTTTTAAATGAAACGTGGCTAAAGCCTGAAAAGTTTTTCAAATTAAAGGATACAACATCATTAGACAAGATAGGGAAGATGGGTACGGAGGAATAGCTACAGGAATTAAAAAAAATATCAAATATAACATTGTGAACTTGAACACAGATATCTAAAGCGAAGAATGTCAGATAATAATAATAAAAACTCACAATGTGAACCTAATAAACATTTACAATACTGCAAATAATATACCAAGTCAAAAATTATTTAGTAAGTGTTTTTCGGAGCTAGAGGGGGATATAATGTTGATGGGGGATATGAACGCTCACCACTCACTGTGGGGAAGCGCAATCAGTAATTTGAATGGCAGAATACTTATGGAAACTATAGACGAAAATAATATGGTTATACTAAATGATGGATCAACAACAAGATTATGTAATCCTGAGGGAAATTCAAGCCCGATAGATTTAACAATTGTTACTAGTAATTTGTCAAGAAATTGCTCATGGAAAGTATTGGGAGATTGCGCAAATAGTGATCATTATCCTACTATGTGTACAGTTGATATAAATCACTTAGGGTATAGTGGAAATAGGAGATGGGTAGGTAGGAATTATAAGAAAGTTAACTGGACAGAATATCACAATCAATTATTAAATCGGTATGAAAGTAACATAAAACATAGTTATGAGGAGATGACAAAAATAATGAAAGAGACAGTAGATATACAAGTTCAAGAGGGGAAAATCAGTAATGGTAGGCCAGGAAATCCATGGTGGGATGAAGAATGTGAGGAAAAAATTAATGAAAGAAAAAGTGCTTTAAATATTTTTAAAAATAATCCAAATTTAGATAATTATATACAAGCAAAAAAAATTATTTAAATAGGAAAAAGAGGCTTGGATACAAAATTTTTTGTTCCACAATTAATAGAGAGTCGAATCCTACATATATATGGAATATGATTAGAAAGTTTTCTAACAGGAATAATAATACATACAATAATAATATGCCCAAGAGTCATATAGCTGAAGCTTTATTAGACAAGGTTTCTAGAGTCGATATAGACCCGAATTTTTCCATGAATATGTCATCTGAAGAAACGAAACTATTTACATTGAATGAACTAAATGAAGCTTTCAGAATCAAAAAAATCACGAAACCTGGGAAAGATGATATTCCATATCAAATGTTTATTTACTTACCCACAGCAATGCAATGTCAGTTATTGGAAATATTTAATAATATTCTAGGAAATGCAAATATACCGAATGATTGGAAGGAATATATCATAGTAGGAATTGCGAAAAATAAAAAAATCTTAGATGAAGTTAGTAATTTAAGACCAATTGCAATGGAATCATGTGGTCTAAAAATATTGGAAAAGATGATTAAATTCAGGCTAGATTGGCATGTGGAAAATAACCAAATATTATCCAAGTATCAGACGGGGTTTAGGAAGGGAAAGAGTACGATAGACAATATTGCATATCTATCTGTATATGTACAAATGGCTTTTGGATTAAAGCAACAGGTAATTGCGGTATTCCTAGATATTAAGGGGGCGTACGACAATGTTAACTTATACACCTTGTATAAATATTTAATCCAATATCAAATTCAAATAAATTTAGCTAATCTAATATTTAGGCTCTTAGATAATAGGAAAAATTTTGTCATGGATGATAATGGGGAATTACAAGGTCCAAGATTAGCTACAAAGGGTTTGGCGCAGGGGTCTCCCTTGAGTCCAATATTATTCAATATATATATGTCGTCCTTATTTAATATAATACCCAGTCATAGTAAAATCACTGCATATGCAGATGATATTGTAGTATTAGTAAAGGGAGGGGACATTGAAGAAATAAATAAAAAAATCAATCAAACGTTGCATATAATCAATGAATGGATGGTAGATCATGATTTAGAATTGGCTACAAAGAAATGTGTGGCGATTCATTTTCGAACAAATAACATAAAAAGAATTATTCCACAAATATACATTGGTAATGAAAATATAAAAGTTATGAACGAGATACAATATTTGGGGGTTTTTTTTACGTATAACTTGAAATGGGACAAACATATAGAAAAAATCTGTCAAAAAGCAAATCAAGGATTAAATACAATAAAGACATTTTGTAGGGTATGGTGGGGAGCAGATCCAAAAACAATGAGTATGGCATTTACGGGTATAGTTAAGTCTCATTTGGACTATGGGAGTATTCTTTTCAGACCTAGTGCAAAGAAATCGTTAGAAAAATTGAATAAGATACATAATCAAGGGATGAGAATTATAACAGGATCAATGAGGTCCACACCAATAAATGCCCTATTGGGGGAAACCGGAGAGATAAGCCTGGAGTTTAGGAGGAAATGCTTAGCAATCAATTATATAACTAAAAGAAAAGATCACAAACCTCCAATTATTTACATCATAGAAATTTTGAAAAACATATGCGAATATAAAGTAGGGTATTGGAGGAATAGAGAGGTTCCGTTACTGGTGGAAGCACTAAATAAAATATCCCCTTTTCAACAAGATATATATAAAAATGATATTCCACCATGTTATAGTTATGATCTGGACATTTATATATATCAACCAGAAATTGTGCAGACGGGAATACATAAGTATGAAAATAGTGTAAAAGAAAAGTTTCAATTTTTTGAAGAACAAAACAAAGAATTATTTAATATGGTATATACAGATGCGTCTAAAATAGGGGAAAGGGTTGGTTATGGTATTTATATGCCGCAGCAAAATTTTTGCTACTCAGCTAGACTCAAAGATAACACTAATGTTTGTGAGGCGGAGACAATTGCAGTACACGAGGCAATGAGGGTGTGTTTAGAAAGGAATTTGACAAGTAACTATATAATTACAGATTCACAATCTGCTTTGGATAAAATATCAAGACAAGGGAATGCATATAATACTGATTATATAACCATGAATATAAAACAAATGGCATATTTGGCTTCGTTAAATGATACTGTGTTCAGGTTCACATGGATACCAGGGCATTCAAAGATAGAAGGGAATGAAAAAGCGGATCAATTAGCCAAAATAGGAACTGTACTAAATGTTCCACTGAATATAAAGAGGGATAAATTTGGAATGATACAGATATTACGTAGTGACATATTGCAGGAATTTTACAGTGAATGGAAACAAGATATTAAGATAAAAGGCAAAAGTTATTCTAAGATACAACCAATGTACCCCATCGAAAGGTGGTATTGCTCGATTCCATTTATGAGTAGAAGACATATAACAATTATTATTAGAATGAGGACAGGGCATTGCTTAACAAAAGAACACTTATGCGGAATTGGTGTTAAGAATAATCCATATTGTGAATGTGGGGGTCTCGAAGATTTAAACCATATTTTTTTAGAATGCCCAATCAATGCTGTTCCTAATGAAGATTTCTATTTCACGTTAGTCAAAAAAGGTATGAAGACACCATACATGTTCATAGAAGTTCTAAAAAATTTAAATATTTCAATAATAAAATCTATAGTAAATTTTTTAGATTATAATCAAATAAAATTATAATAAAAAGGGAAATGGGGTCGAATATTCTCTTAAAAAAAAAAAAAAAAAATCAGATCCATACGTATGTAATATTCCTATCCCAAAATTATGTCCCAGCCTAATGTTTGTGTTGTTTGTCCTACTAACTAATTTTAGCACAAGAAGAGATAAACGCACTAGTAGAAATTATGTAATGATGAAAATAGAGATAAGAAAATAGAACAAAGACGAAAACTCATAATTTGAATACAGTATTGCCGAGAGCAAGATTTCTGTATTCAGAGGACGAAGCCTTTATTACAAGGGTAATAAGGGGAGAGCTGGATAATAGCGCCGATGGGAAGCTACATCCAAGAAGGAATAGAGAGAGAGAGAGAGAGATTACCCTGTTGAATGATTTGTGATTGTTATAGTTTTTTAGATGATTAGGAATCAAGTTTAAAACCTTCGGAAAAATATATGAGTGTCTCTGCGTTGTACAGAAGTAAGCATTAGGTATGACAAATGAGTTACACGAGATAGCTCTCGTTGTTATTGCATGAGCTACAGAGTTATTTGCAATATATTTATTTTTACCAAACTTGATTGTTGATATAATATATAGTTTCCTGAGTCTGGTAAACTTATCAATACCAAATAGTTCATTTGGAGGTGTCAATATTGGTTTGTTTAAAATTACTTTTGGGATAAATTTTTGTGTTATTATTAATGGTTAAAAGTTTTATAGGCCCAGGCAATAATTGCATAGCTTAGAATAAACTCCACTATGGCAGTATATCAATCCTAATAGTTTTATAGTTACAATTTGTATCAGTTTTTAGAACTTATATGTCGTTTTTCTTATTTTCTTTTGCTGACACTTTCTGTATGGAACTTCCATCTTGAATTATGATCAATGTGCAATCCTAAATATTTGGTAACCTCTTTTTGATGTATTACAGCCGAACAGCTACAGTAATCCTCATTATCATTATCATTCAGGCATTGTTCTGTGAGTATTTTTAATTTCACATCTCGAGGTGTATTAACGTTATTCAGAGAAGAAGCAAGATGATGGATTTTTGATAAATTAGGAGTAAGTAAGTACTATCCAGCCACAATTTGATCTTACTTAGATTTATTTCCAAATTTTTCAGCACTAGCTGCAAATTAGTACCTTCAACTAAAACCACAGCATCATCTGCATAACAATAACTTCAGCTTTTTTTAAGATATTGGTGAAATCATCAACATATATTGATAAAAGAACCGGTCGAAGTACCGTTTCCTGTGGTACACCAATCGCAAATGACTAACCTCTTTGTCTATTTTGACACTGGACCCTATTCCCATCTGATACATTTTCGATAGTAGAACTTGGTGTGACACAGTGTCAAATGCCTTGGCCAGGTCCAAAAAGGCAGCAGCATCTTTGTGTTTTTCATTAAGAGCTGTATTTATATAATTGGTTACTTTACGTATCGCATCTTTAGTACTATATACCCGTTTAAAACCATATCGTGAGTCGGATAGTAGACCTTAAGAAAGTTTACCAACCGTTTTTTGATACACTTTTCAATTACTTTATTTAGAGTACTAATTATTGCGATTGGTCTGTAATTCTGCACTTCTGACCTCCTTTGAACACAGGTACAATACTTGTTTTCCTTAGGATATCTGGGTATTCCCCTGTAGCTACAATCAGATTGGTAATGTGTTGAATTGCCAAAGCAAGAGTTTCATAATTGTACTTCAAGATTTTTGCAATTAATACACCACCATTGCCAGAGAAGTTATTTTTCAAACTATTTATTTGCTCTATAATATCTTCCACACTAAATGGCACCAGCAAATATATATTTTGCACATTGATTTTCGAGGTTGAATTTATATGTATTTTCTTTGATAGTTTCAGCCATCGTGTTTCCTATATCGGTATAATAGTCAACCAAAACATTAGCAATATTCTTACTACCAGTTATTTCTACTCAGCCTCATCCAATCTGTCAATTGTGGACTGTTTGCTCTCAGGATCGTTCGTTACTTCTTTTATGATTTCTCAGGTACGTTTCATATTGTTTTTGTTTTGTTGAATTTTGTTTTTATAGAAGTTATTTTTTGTTTTGTTTATAACTTTGGTTGATGCGTTCCTATACTTCTCACACTTTTCCCTGGTTTCAACACGGCTTTCTTTTCAAATTTATCATACCCATAAATGTTGATTTTTTTGCATCTATGAATGCTGCTTTGTACCAATTCTAAGAATTTTTCTAATGAAAGAGTTGGATTATTCATTTCGAAAACCTCTTCCCAATCAGTACCAGGATTTTTATTTTAGATTTTGGTAATGAACTTTTGCAATGAGTAGCTTGTTATTCTCATTTTCTCCTCTTATAGGAAAACAGAGATTCAGCATAATTGGGTAATGATCCGTCATTCCTCACGTGATCACAGCTGAATTGACCCTCAGTTTACAGTGACTTTTAATTTTAGTAAAAAAGTTATCCAAACATGAACTTGATGAACGATCGTATATTAGCACATTAAATCTAGAAAAAACTTTCATCTTCCACATGAGATGAAATTCGAAATTCATGGAAAATCCAATGACAATTCAAAGTGTTAAAATATTTCCGATTGAATGTCTGTGAGTGTGTACATGTTTTGGTAAATAAACTCGTAAGGAATCATTGCCACGTTAATTCCTTGGGGCTTTTTGCTGTATCAGCCCTGTTCAACTGGATTACTCTGTGTTTTGTTGGAAGAAAGTATTTGACATGTAATTCGGGGGGAAAGAGTAAACTCAAATTTTGTTGTACATCTGATTTAATAAATAACGCCCCTTATAGAAAAATAATCGGCTGATTTATAAGTACACTGAAATATGGCCTCTCGAATGGCATTCGAATTTTTTGAATACGTATTGTACTCCTGAATTATTTTAAATTCCTGGACTTTTTTCCAGAGAATATCCATACATTTTTCGTTTCTGAATATTTCTCTTGGATTTTTCGAGGATCCTCAGATATAGATGCATGGAAACGACTGTATGCCGTGGGGATGGAGCTACTATTACAGAAAACAAATATAAATCCGGTGAACTCAGGTATAAAATCAGTGAGCGGCGGCTGGCAGTCTTCCGGCGCTGCTCCGAAACACGCTCATGCGTCCTTCTCTGAAATCATGATTCCTCACCTGTCAGTTTCACCAATCACGCCACATGGAGTAGACAGTGATAGTTAACAATTTTAATGCGTTTTTTATTAACTTTGAACTTTCTTTAAATTCTTAGATTTACTTTATTCTTTTGTATTACTATGTTAGATGAATATGTTTGACATCATTGAAACCAACCTCAAGTGTTTCCCTGATGATGAAAATAAACATTTCCGTAAGCTAGGATAAACCTTACAGAGTTTACTAGTTTTCTATATATATATATATATATATATATATATATAAAACTCGAGGATATTGGGGTTTGCAGGAAAGGAAAGATAAAACTCTTTTCAGATTATTCCAAGCTTTCGGGAGTATTTATTCCCATCATCAGGGAGACTACAATCGAAGAACGATACAGGTGAGTTATTTTATTTTGTAATTACAGTTCATATTGTAACTTACATCTATGTTGAGGTTAGTTTCCATGATGTTACACAAAATTTGTATTGTTCGTACATTGTGAATCCAGGTAAAATGAAGAAGAATAATTAAGTTAAGTTAAGAGTTGTAAAACACATTAAAATTGTAAAAAAGTATACTGAAGTTAATCTCACCATGTGGTGTATAAAGTGGTACTGGTACATGTCATTTTATAGAGACAATTGATATATGACACACGTCAACTACTTGCTTGCTTGCTTGTTTTTTATGGTTTATCCAAAATACTGGATAATATACCAGTAAACGGGGGCTATAGCCACAAATTCGACCCCCCTTTAGTGGGCAAACGGGATTGTCTCACTCGAAATGATACCACGAATGCCCAAAACTTTCACAACAATAATTAATAACTTTGCGATGCACGTGGAACGGCTGTACAAAAACTAACATTAACCTGACTTTCTGCCCGCGTGGTAGACGTCCATCTCCCACGACACCAGAAAGTCGAATCCACACGTCAACTATGACGTTTGAGGTTAGGTGTTACCAACTGTTGAATTTTTTGACAATAAAATTCAATATATGACCGGATTGTGGTTGGCCTTTAGGTCGTGTCATCATCTCACTTAAATGATTGATGTCACTCTTTTAGTTCATGAAATTATTTGATAGTGAAATAAAAGCCATTCCTGAGAAAGTTTTTTTGGATCTATGTGACTCAGTCGCTAACACTTTTACTGCTTCAAAATTCATTCGGTGATCCAAACTGTTTACGTGTTCTGCTAGAGCGCATCTTTCAGGATGCAATCTTTTGTGTGAAATGATTCTGTTGGACAATGATCTGAGGGTTTGGCGTATGTATTGTTTGTCGCAATTGGATTGAAAATGAGAACATAAATTAAATATTACTAAGGAAAATACTGGATAATAATTTATTTACTTTTGTCAAGTGTGCCATGGATGATAATTTATTTACTTTCACTGTAGTAAATTTTCTAAGTGCATTCCTCCTTGTTCAAGACACATTTCAGCTCGTTCAATTGTTTCTCTAAACACATTTCGTAACATTTGAGGCGCTATACTTCTAAATGCCCGTAGAATTCTTTCTTCTAATATTTCAAGAGTGGTTGGGGCTGTTGCATAGTGAACCTTTCCTTCAACATATCCCGAAATGAAGAAATCGAGCACAGTGAGATCCGGTGAGCGGGCAGTCCACCATACTGGACTATTGGTTGCAATAACTTGATTATTAAAATGCTCTATTAAGTAATTAAGAACTTCTCTGGTATTATGAGGGGGGTGCTCTATCTTGTTGGGAGTAAATTCGCCTTAAAACTGCTAGAGGTAGATTATTAAGATGATCCTCGATTTCATTTTGAAGAAAACCTAACGCCTGTTAACTGACCTTGAAACAATATTGGCCAAATTATTCTGTTTACAACAATACCAGCCCAGGCATTAACGCCAAACCTTTCTTGAAAATTGCCCTCTCTCATTGCATGTTGATTTTGTTGGGCCCAGTACCGAGTATTTTGCTTATTGAACATACCATTATTTGTAAATCGTGATTCGTCGGAAAATAGAATGAAGTTGATAAAATTTGGGTTAACTCTATGATTTTGAGGCAGCCAATCACAAAACACTACTACCCGTCTATCGCCATCGTCAGCATACAAATGTTGATATAACTGATATTTAAATGCTCGATATCCGTGCTTTTTCAGCATATTTCTTGCTGAGGTCCTCAGATTAGTTTACGTACGATCATGGCCACCTAATGCAATACTGAAAGTGACTCTAAAAATATGAAATAGGCGTAAAAACTTTCTAAAATGTTACATTCTGATCCAGAATTGCCGCAAAAATAAAAAAATGTTACAATATACAAGGTGTTCTATTTAAAAATTCAAAACCGGAGCCATTTCCAGTGAAACTGGAAGTGACCGGAAAGTGATAAATATGGGAAAACTCTCCTCTCCTGTATATATCTATATATATATATATATATATATATATATATATATTATATATATTATATATATATATATATATAATTTTTGTAGATGAATTCACGAGCTACAACTAGAAGTTATGAACATTTTTCTGTATCTCCATTATTTTTGCAGTAACATCTAAAAATAAGAAAATTCAAAAAGTTTTTGGATTTATTGTTTATTTTCATGGCCGTATCGTAAAGAAAAGCTTAATCGATATTTCACACATTTAACTACCTGAATCTCAGTATTTCAGCTCTTTTGTAATATTTGTTAGATTTTTGTGAAATTTTGTTTCTATTTATTGAATTGATATGAGAGGATGAACGTTGGAAGTTTAATTATAATATCATAGACGTAGATCAAACCCAAGTTTATCCGGTAGAGTTCTCGAAATGCTTGATATTTTCCGGTTTTTTGAAACTTATTCCAGTTCTGGTAAGGTATGGTATGGTTTTATATTGTATTAATGTATCTTCGAAATTATTTTGTGTGAGCGGGTGCGAAAGAGCTTTTGAAAGAAAAAAATTACTTATCTATGTTCGACCCCAAGCTGTCACCTGTTAAATAAATGATAGTCGAAATTGGAATTGATGATTGGTAGAGGAACTGATTGAGTGATATATTCAAAATGGAAAAAAAAAACATTAATTTGAATACTTTTGTTTTTCCAAATTATTGATTTTGTCCAAAGATGACATGTTTTTTAATTCAAATTTAGTATTATTAAGTATCTCACGTCAATTCTCGGTATTAATCTTCAATTTTTTTGAACCTCAATAGCCTTCCTGAGAGGTATTGGTAACGAATATTTTCTACAAGATCGAAAAGAAAATAGGAAAGTGATGCAGATGATGGTGGAAGGAATGATAACTGAATATATCATTCATAGTCACACAGTTATTTCACTCAGTGTATATTTATGGTTGTTTATACATCTATGTTCATTTTGAAATATTTAGATTATTTGAGTATTGGGATTGTTTCTAGATGCCTTGAAGTTGTATAAACATATATGAATCTCCTATCCAAAGAATTGCTAAGGGGAACACTTGGAGACCATAATTAGGTAATCAGATGTTGTACTCACTTGATGCATCATCGAAAATAAGTACCACATCTGTTGAATTCCTGAAATCCAAATATCTCTCTAGTAGCTTGAGAAATGGACTCATTGACATATCGATTCTTACATAGGGAACACTCTTTTCCAATGATAATGCCCTTGCTGCGTCTCTGCCAGACCAAGTAACATCCAATATCATCATTGCCCCCTGTGCAAAAGACTCGCAGACTGAAAATAAAAAGACTCTTAGCTTAACTCTTTATAATATAACCCCAGGTGTGGTGGAAATATATTGTTAAGATTCAGCAGTACGAAAAACAGGAATTGGATACGATTTCTGTTTTGTCGTATATGATAACCTCAATTGGTGTATAAAAAAAATGTCTATGACTATAAAATTCTTTCAGGAGGTTTTTATAGAATACATTCGGATATTTCTCTTTTTGTTTGTTTCAATATAGGAGATCTGCATGATAACAAAAATTCAACGTTTTTATTTTTGTGAAAAAAAAACTTAAAAAAAATTTAACCGACGAGAAAGTAAACTGAAAAGCAAAAAATAAAATAAACTTTTTCAGTCTTAATGATAACTGAGCTGCAAAACTAATATGAGTAACTAATGTTGAGTCGGCGCCAAACAAACTATAGCGATTTAATTGGGTAAAGCGTAAAATGATGGCAGCGGGATGCACGGCGGCGTTTTAATATTTTTTTCAAAGATATTTAATGATCTTCGCCGATTGTTTGTTTGGCGCCTATTCAAAATTATTTTTGGAGCTCAGTTATTATTAAGACAAAGAAAGTTTATTTTATGTTTCGCTGTTCTGTTTATTTTTTCGTCGGTTTAATTTTGTATTAGAAAGTTTTTTTTTGGCTAAGATCAATCAACAACCACCTACCCAATTGACTCCAGGTATCCATCATGAAGTAGTGCCATCAGAACTACTTACATATGTGTGCCGAGATTCAACAGAATCTTCCCTATTTTCCTACCCTAAGGGGTGTATAATTCAAATAGGGCTAACTCTGAAGAATACTCTATCCAATAAAAAAAAAACATCTGAATATGATAACCCAATACAAAGTTATGAGTGGTAGAATCGGTTAACGGGTAAAAATTCAGTGGGTGAACGATAAATATCCCCTTTTATGCTACCCTTTGAGAAGACATTTTCCCTTCGAAAATCCTAATGTGACCAACTTCGAGGAATACCCTAACCTATGAAAAAATTATCATCAAAATCGAACTACTCTTTGGAAAGTTATGCATACATAAAAAAATATACCCGTCGACTAGAGAAGATCCTCCTTTTTTAAATCGTTTAAAAAATAAAAATATGGAGACATTGCCGACTTAGTACTACTTCATTCATAATGATAAATATCTGGATCTGGCCAGGATGAGTTAACGATATTTCTTTTATCTGTCTAAAAGTACAAAAGGATAATTTCGTGTCGAACTGGGTTTCCTGGTAGTTCTGAAGTTTTTATATGACATGCCCCTCAAGACCGCTACCTTTGCATAGTATTCCTACAGATTCAGAGAATTATATATATATATATATATATATATATATATATATATATATATATATATATATATATATATATATATATATATATATATATATATATATATATATATATATATATATATATATATATATATATATATATATATATATATATATATATATTGAAGAAAGGGTAGTCTCGTGACTGGACTAGTTGAAAAAAACTATGAATTTGAAATAAACTTTGTAGAAAGGATATTCCTTGAGGTTGCAGTCAAAATAATGGCCTATGAGAAAAAGTATCGTACGGACTCGTATGCCGAAATTACCAACGCAGCATTGAAATGCATATGTACTTCTTACGGCTTTGGTTCGATCATGCGCACATCGCATCGGTGGTACTTACAAAATAATTCCGATATACAATATTCACCCAAACTCCGATCTTACTCCTTCGGCAGAGCTCGTGACGGTCGTGGACTGCTTCGGGCTGTGGCTCACACTCTGGATACTAGTCGGACGCGTGACTGCTTCTGCTGGGCTCGGCAAACTACTAAATCTTTGAAATATGTCGAAACGGAACTACAGCCGGCTTCCCCCTCTTTTTCGAATACCTCTTGACCGACTTATATGCGCGCGCCGTTTTGTGGACTCTTGTCGATTGCGATTCAAATTATACTTTCATAGAATAATTACCCAGCTTGTAAAATCCTTCGTGCTGTGACGTCAGCTTGCGGCGTGCGCCTCTGTCTCGACTCAACTGTTCTCGGTGGCTTCTAGCGGATGACTGAATGTGTTCCGCTCATTGCTTGTGGAATTCTCCTAGGTGGGAATCCTCGTGATGTGACGTCAGCTCGGTAGCGTGTGCTCTTTGCTCGACTGGACTGCTGGCTGGGGCATCTATCGGATGACTGAATTCTCTCGTCGGCGTTTGAACATAGCCCAGCTTGTTTGATAAAAATGTTTTCTCGAGAGTCGATAACCGGCGCAGGTTATACTCGTGCGTGCTATTTTAGCTACGCCTCGCGTTATTCGCGTGATTTCCGGAAGGCGTTCAGTCTGTTTATAAGGATAGATGTAATCCACGGATTTATCACGAACACGAATGGTATTTCTAGACCTATCATTACTGTCAAGAGGATTTTAATTCCTTACAGGGAGCTTTTGGCTAATAAATATAGCGGAAAAATAGTAACTTCGTTACACAATATATATATATATATATATATATATATATATATATATATATATATAAAAACAGAATGGAAGGAATTTAATGAACATAACCCTCAGAGAAAAGTGTTAACCGTGGACACGTATTTCGGGCTCTCGGCCCTCATCAGTACGGTGAAGAAGTGCAAGGATGAACAATAACACTTGGTAGAAAACGACAAATCAACGGAGTCAACGAACAGAAGCCACCGTACTGATGAGGGCCGAAAGCCCGAAACACGTGTCTATGTGTCTCTGAGGGTTATATCCATTGAATTCCTTCCATTCTGTTTTCAACAGTCCCCTCGACATTCCTTTCTTTCATATTTATATTCCTGGACTCGGATGTAACGCAGGTAGTTATAGCTGCCTCCGTGGTGATGAAGATAGATAAAGAGAAATTTGTTACGAATCCAAGAGAGTCCACCATCCGCCAACAGCTGTTTCATGGTTTCCCAATCATCAGGACGGCTTGTGGTCTCTTTCAAATTCGTATCGAATCTCTCGCAGTGTAAATACCTACCGGCAAGTACGAAAATGTGAAAAGCATCGAATTATAGATAATGACACCTATAATCTGTGTGGCGAAGCTTCGACCTAATATCGTGGAATAATGGCACTAGGAGTAAGACTATTGGTGTCGTGGGTTGGCCTATGCTGGCATCTGTCGGTGACCTATCAATGTGCACGAAATTTCGTCCCATTAAAATTCCACGATATTAGGTCGAAGCTTCGCCACACAGATTATAGGTGTCATTATCTATAATTTGATGCTTTTCACATTTTCGTACTTGCCGGTAGGTATTAACACTGCGAGAGATTTGATACGAATTTGAAAGAGACCACAAGCCGTCCTGATGATTGGGAAACCATGAAACAGCTGTTGGCGGATGGTGGACTCTCTTGGATTCGTAACGAATTTCTCTTTATCTAGTTATCTGTTTTGCGTTACTCTGAACGCACTAGGAGTAAGTCTATTGGTGTCGTGGGTTGGCCCATGCTGGCATCTGTCGGTGACCTATCAATGTGCACGAAATTTCGTGCCATTAAAATTCCACGATATTAGGTCGAAGCTTCGCCACACAGATTATAGGTGTCATTATCTATAATTTGATGCTTTTCACATTTTCGTACTTGGCGGTAGGTATCAACACTGCGAGAGATACGATACGAATTTGAAAGAGAACACAAGCCGTCCTGATGATTGGGAAACCATGAAACAGCTGTTGGCGGATGGTGGACTCTCTTGGATTCGTAACAAATTTCTCTTTATCTAGTTATTGTTTTGCGTTACTCTGAACGCACTAGGAGTAAGTCTATTGGTGTCGTGGGTTGGCCTATGCTGGCATCTGTCGGTGACCTATTGATGTGCACGAAATTTCGTGCCATTAAAATTCCACGATATTAGGTCGAAGCTTCGCCGCACAGATTATAGGTGTCACTATCTATAATTTGATGCTTTTCACATTTTCGTACATGCCGGTAGGTATTAACACTACGAGAGATTCGATACGAATTTGAAAGAGACCACAAGCCGTTCTGATGATTGGGAAACCATGAAACAGCTGTTGGCGGATGGTGGACTCTCTTGGATTTGTAACAAATTTCTCTTCACCTAGTTATTTGTTTTGCGTTACTCTGAACGCACTAGGAATGAGACAATTGGTGACGTGGGTTGGCCTATGCTGGCATCTGTCGGTGACCTATTAATGTGCACGAAATTTCGTGCCATCAAAATTCCACGATATCAGGTCGAAGCTTCGCCGCACAGATCATAGGTGTCACAATCTTTGATTTGATGCTTTTCATATATATACATATATATATACGAGAATATGAGAAATCTGTTACGAATCCAAAGGAGATCACCATCCGTCTACAGCCTGTTTCATGGTTTCCCAATCATCAGGACGGCCTGTGGTCTCTTTCAAATTCGTATCAGATATCTCGTAGGTTATTACCAATCGGTACGTACGAAAATGTGGAAAGCATTAGATTATAGATAGCGACACCTATAATCTGTGTGGTGGAGCTTAGACCTGTCATCGTGGAATTTTGAAGATACGAGATTTCGTACAACATCAATAGGTCACCGACAGATGCCAGCATAGACCAACCCACGACACCAATAGTCGTACTCCTCGTGCGTTATTAGGAACGCAATACAAATAACGAGAATATGAGAAATCTGTTACGAATCCAAAGGAGATCACCATCCGTCTACAGCCTGTTTCATGGTCTCCCAATCATCAGGACGGCCTGTGGTCTCTTGGTGACCTATTGATGTTGTACGAAATCTCGTATCTTCAAAATTCCGCGATGACAGGTCTAAGCTCCACCACACAGATTATAGGTGTCGCTATCTATAATCTGATGCTTTTCACATTTTCGTACGTACCGATTGGTAATAACCTACGAGATATCTGATACGAATTTGAAAGAGACCACAGGCCGTCCTGATGATTGGGAAACCATGAAACAGGCTGTAGACGGATGGTGATCTCCTTCGGATTCGTAACAGATTTCTCATATTCTCGTTATTTGTATTGCGTTCCTAATAACGCACGAGGAGTACGACTATTGGTGTCGTGGGTTGGTCTATGCTGGCATCTGTCGGTGACCTATTGATGTTGTACGAAATCTCGTATCTTCAAAATTCCACGATGACAGGTCTAAGCTCCACCACACAGATTATAGGTGTCGCTAAGATGTCTAAAAACCCTGGTGAATGAACTGATTCGATATTGTTTTGATTTTTGAGGGGACACCACCTGTTACTTCAACAGAGCTTCTCTCTCTGTGGTAGATGGCGCCGTCCAAAAATGTTTGTCTATATTCTTGCTTAATGTCAGAACCTAATTTCTGACATCTGCAGCATCTTATATGGAATTATTTTCAGTGTTTTGTCGGTATCTATGCGTTTTCCATCTCTTTGATATGAAATATTGTTTAGCTTATTCCTGAGTTTGTTCTTCAAACAATCACTCGTTAATCAGTTCATCAGTGCGTGAGGAATTGTTTATTTTGAGGTAGTGTAGTGTGTAAGGATACTTTTTGTAGAATGGACCACATTTGTATTTTGTGTGGACTAAAGCCGCAGATTTTTCGCGAATTTTCGCCTGTATTCAATACCAAAAGCAAGTACAAATCTTGACGAATTGACTAATAATGCTATTTCTATAGTTCATTATATTGTATGCATTGAATTTTTTATTTTCTGCAATTCAATGACAATTTCATTTCCAATTCTCCGTCTGTCAAAATGAAGTTAACCTCAAATTTAAATCGTACAAAATACAAAAAACAACACGACAGTGCTTTCTTTGTACAATGTTCGGGGGCTTCGAATTCTAGCTTTGCTATTGGTGAAGTTTGACAGATGTCTCTTTCCAACCAATAGCAAAGCTAGAATTAAAACCCGCGCACAGTTCGCCTCAAAAAGAAATCTGAAGAAATAAATATACACTGTTACTGAATTGAAACTAAATCGGAATTGGCGCCATCTGACACGCTAGTAATCTCTATTATCAAGTAGGCCAAGTGTCGCCAAGTCGATCCCAAACTTCTACAGGTATAAGTGCAAGCACCAGGGTTTTTATACATCTTAGGTGTCGCTATCTATAATCTGATGCTTTTCACATTTTCGTACGTACCGATTGGTAATAACCTACGAGATATCTGATACGAATTTGAAAGAGACCACAGGCCGTCCTGATGATTGGGAAACCATGAAACAGGCTGTAGACGGATGGTGATCTCCTTTGGATTCGTAACAGATTTCTCATATTCTCGTTATTTGTATTGCGTTCCTAATGACGCACGAGGAGTACGACTATTGATGTCGTGGGTTGGTCTATGCTGGCATCTGTCGGTGACCTATTGATGTTGTACGAAATCTCGTATCTTCAAAATTCCACGATGACAGGTCTAAGCTCCACCACACAGATTATAGGTGTCGCTATCTATAATCTGATGCTTTTCACATTTTCGTACGTACCGATTGGTAATAACCTACGAGATATCTGATACGAATTTGAAAGAGACCACAGGCCGTCCTGATGATTGGGAAACCATGAAACAGGCTGTAGACGGATGGTGATCTCCTTTGGATTCGTAACAGATTTCTCATATTCTCGTTATTTGTATTGCGTTCCTAATAACGCACGAGGAGTACGACTATTGGTGTCGTGGGTTGGTCTATGCTGGCATCTGTCGGTGACCTATTGATGTTGTACGAAATCTCGTATCCTCAAAATTCCACGATGACAGGTCTAAGCTCCACCACACAGATTATAGGTGTCGCTATCTATAATCTGATGCTTTTCACATTTTCGTACGTACCGATTGGTAATAACCTACGAGATATCTGATACGAATTTGAAAGAGACCACAGGCCGTCCTGATGAATGGGAAACCATGAAACAGGCTGTAGACGGATGGTGATCTCCTTTGGATTCGTAACAGATTTCCCATATTCTCGTTATTTGTATTGCGTTCCTAATAACGCACGAGGAGTACGACTATTGGTGTCGTGGGTTGGTCTATGCTGGCATCTGTCGGTGACCTATTGATGTTGTACGAAATCTCGTATCTTCAAAATCCCACGATGACACAGGTCTAAGCTCCACCACACAGATTATAGGTGTCGCTATCTATAATCTGATGCTTTTTACACATATATATATATATATAAATACATATATATATATATATATATATATATATAAACAGTGGGGAATAACGGAGATCTAGTGGTTGAATCATGAACATTAATTTTTAGAAAAAGAAAACGTAAAATATGAAAACATTGGTCGGAATGGTGTTATATTTTACGTTTTCTTTTTCTAAAAGTTAATGTTCATGATTCAACCACTCACATTACTGACCCTGAAGAAGTTTCAAAATTGAAACGAAAGCTCGGTCCAAAGTAATAAAGAGTTTGTCATATTGCAACACTTGTGCTGACTGAAGATCCCCGTTATTCCCCACTGGTCATACCAATTTTCAGTCGATATAACTAAATTCATATATATATATATATATATATATATATATATATATATAACATATTTTCAGTAGATTCAGATTAAAAATTACATAAGTCCGCTACATAATTTCTGGATTTCACCTACAAATATATATACCGCGCCATAAATCTGATATCAATTTTGAATACAATCGTAACATCGACCACAAAATCGGCAATTTGGATTCATGAAGTTTTATTAAAATTCAATTATGTAGAACCATAAACATTTTTAGGTATGTTTTTATCGAATGTATAAATAGAACAGAAACATTGGGGAATATCCACAGTGTAGAACATAGATGAATACAGGAATGGAGATGATGTATCAAAATATATTCGAGGATAGCCCTGAAGAGAAGATCACATTCGTTTATGAAATGCAATCAAAAATTCATCTACCATTTTTTAGTGAATCTCTCTCAAAGTTATTGAGGTAATTGTGCAACCATGAGATAATGTGCGCATCCTTTACAGGTGAGAGATTTTGGATAAACTCTACAAAAATACCTTCATAATAACATGAAGAAGTAATTCGAATGAATCCGGGAACATATGGAGACACTCATGTATGTGTAAAATTTAAATTAGCCTGGAATAATCCATGTCAATAATCAGAAAATCATTCAAGTCCCCTATGGATTATTGTTCAAATACTCTTATACGATAATATATATATATATATATATATACAGTGTCCGGCATAAAGTTCGCAGCATATGGAAAACTTTTTTATTATAGATTTCTCAAAAAAAATCATTCTTATACGATGATATATATATATATATATATATATATATATATATATATATATATATACAGTGTCCGGCATAAAGTTCGCAGCATATGAAAACTTTTTTTTATAGATTTCTCAAAAAAAATCATTCTGATAAAAACCTTCCAAACCTGAATTGCGAATACCAAAATTGAATTTCATACGACTCTATACGAGGGAAATAGAAAAATATGCTTTGTTTTCAAAATAATATGATCCCATCACTTTATTTCTCGCGGTAGAATTCAGATTCATGGGGAAATATTGTTCTAAATCAAATGTTGATCCAGAAATTCGAATCATAGCCACCAATTTCATTTTTCAACTTTTTCCCCATTTTTTCCTCATCGCCCTGTACAACATGAGGAATATTATGCTAGACGAATGGTATATTATTAGATATGATGATATCACTCTCTGCATGTTTTCTCATTTCTCCCTCCCATCGGAAAATCACATTAATCGAATTATGTGACGGAATTTCACAAAATATTGCTGCAAATAGTAAATGAAACTGAATTGTCTCCAAGGTATGATGCCAGAATGCCAATTAGTTTATTTTCACGAAACAAATAACATTTTTTTAAACAAATATGTCCTATGCTTTATTCTACGTGGAGTCCTCCATTCTCAATACACTGCATAGTACGGCAGTGCATTGCATCATGAACATTTTTTAGTATCTGGGGAGCTATTCCCAGAATATAATTTCTGATAGTATTCTCCAAATGACGTATATTTTCAAATGGTCTTCTTGAATATACCTTCTGTTTGGGATATCCCCATAAGAAAAAATCCAAAGGAGTGAGGTCCGGTGACCGGGCGGGCCAAGCGTTATTGGAATATCTACCAATCCATCGATTTGGAAATGTTCCGTTTAACCACCTTCTCACTTCTAGCGTAGAATGAACGGATGCACCGTCTTGTTGAAAATACATTCCAGCTCTCATGTCCAGAGGAATATCATCTAAATAATCGGAGAGAAACGTCTGCAGCATTCTTAAGTATCTGGCAGAATTCAGTGGTTGTCTGAAAAATACTGGTCCAACAATAATGTTATTAAGAATTCCGCACCAGACGTTAACTTTGAAGTGATATTGGTCTCTACATGGTATCCTGGAATGGGGATTATTATCTGCCCACCACCTGCAATTCTGGGAGCTGACTACCCATTTGATGTGAAGGTGGACTCGTCACTATAAATAATTTTTTTCGAAAACTGTCTATTATCTTCCATCATAGACCAGGAACAGAAATCCAAGCGATTATCCGGATCTCTCGGTTTCAAAGTGTGTATGAATTTTGGTTTATACGGTTTGAATTTATTATTACCTAGAACTGTTCTCATTGATCGATCGGACATACCAAGATTTTCTCCTCTTTGCGATAATGACATTCTTGGATTTTCAATTGTAGACAGCATAATATTCATAACAGTTTCTTCATTTTCAGTTATCGGTCGTTTATGTGAATTCTGCCAGATACTTGAGAATGCTGCAGATATTTCTCTCCGATTATTTAGATGATATTCCTCTGGACATGAGAGCTGGAATGTATTTTCAACAAGATCCGTTCATTCTACGCTAGAAGTGAGAAGGTGGTTAAACGGAACATTTCCAAATCGATGGATTGGTAGATATTCCAATAACGCTTGGCCCTCCCGGTCACCGGATCACACTCCTTTGGATTTTTTCTTATGGAGATATCTCAAACAGAAGGTATATTCCAGAAGACCATTTCAAAATATACGTCATTTGGAGAATACTATCAGGGATTGTATTCGGGGAATAGCTCCCCAGATACTAAGAAATGTTCATGATGCAATGCACCGCCGTACTATGCAGTGTATTGAGAATGGAGGACTCCACGTAGAATAAAGCATAGGACATATTTGTTTCAAAAAATGTTATTTGTATTGTGAAAATTAATTAATTGGCATTCTGGCATTATACCTTTGGAGACAATTCAGTTTTATTTACTATTTGCAGCAAGATTTTGTGAAATTCCGTCACATAATTCAATTAATGTGATTTTCCGATGGGAGGGAGAATTGAGAAAACATTCAGAGAGTGATATCATCATATCTAATAACATACCATTCGTCTAGCATAATATTCCTCATGTTGTACAGGGCGATGAGGAAAAAATGGGAAAATACGTTGAAAAATGAAATTGGTCATAGGTGGCTATGATTCGAATTTCTGGATCAACATCAACTTTTCTATTTCCCTCGTATAGGGTCGTATAAAATTCAATTTTGGTGTTCACAATTCAGGTTTGGGATGAAGCAGAGGTTTTTATCGAAAATGATTTTTTTTGAGAAATCTATAATAAAAAAGTTTTCCATATGCTGCGAGCTTTATGCCGGACACTGTACATAACTATGAATTTGAAATAAACTCAGTAGAAAGGATATTCCTTGAGATTGCAGCCAAATTTAATGGCCGGTGAAAAAAGAAAAACCCTTTCTTATTCTTTGTTTTTTCACCGGCTATTAAATTTGACTGCAACCTCAAGGAATATCCTTTCTACTAAGTTTATTTCAAATTCAGTTATTTTCAACTAGTCCAGTCACGAGACTACCCTTCTTCAATATATATATACAGGGTGTAACTGAATAAGTGTAAAACATTTAAGGAGGTGATTCCTCATCGAAAAAAAGATAGGATCTTTCATATAAAGAAACTTCATTGGAGCATCCCTTGTTAAGATACAGCCCCTTAAAGGGGGTACATAAAATTTGTATAACAATTTTTTTCACAAGCACTGAAAAAGTTACAATATTGAAATTAACCTGACGTTTTGTACTACCAAAAGACACTTAGCCAGTAATTTATTTGGTTTACCCCATGGTTGTAAGGGGTGAAAACGCAACCCTAAAATTTATTTCCGATGTAACTTTTTGTCTTATTATTTGTTTACCATTTAAAAATTTATTTCCGATAGCCTGTTTCATTCTGAACAAAAAATGTCTCTTGGGTTTTTTGCCCAAAATAAACCAGTAAGCAGCAAAACATTATTTTACGAACAACTACAGAGATACATCGTCATAAATGCGAAAATACGAAACTAATCTATCTAGTAGGTCGCTATTAGCGATAGTGACAATTAAATTGGTATGACGCTGTCAGTTTGGGAATTTTCGAAATTGAATTAATACTAATTGTGTGTTGTTGTTCTGTTCTTAATTTGTTACTTTAATAATTCACTTGTTAATAAAATGGCATACACAAATGAGGAAATGGCTGATATGCATTACGTTTACGGTCTGTCGCAGGGAATGGGTTAGAAGCTTCTAGAAGATATGCTGAAATGTATCCTCAACGGCAGCATCCTTCACATAGAATATTTGCTCGACTTCATCAACGATTACGAGAATATGGTTCATTCGACAAAAGAACGCAGGATTGTGGTCGCCATCGAGAAATACGAACACCACAGCTTGAGGAAGCAGTACTTAATTTGATTGAAGAACAACCTACTACCAGTACTAGAAAGATTGCTTTCCAGCTAAATGTTGATCATATGACGGTATTTCGAATTTTAAAGGAACAACTCTTATACCCTTACCATCTGCAACGAGTACAGGCACTGTTACCGCGAGACTTTCCGAACCGTCTTGAATTTTGCAATTGGATGCTGGAAATGATTAGAGAAATTGTGACTTTCTGAAGACGATAGAATTCACAGACGAATGTAGTTTTTCCGGGACAAGATTATTAATTTTCATAATTACCACATATGGGCTGATGAAAACCCTCACGCTATTGTCGAAACTAGCCATCAAGAACAGTTTCTCTTAACGTGTGGCTCGGAGTTATTGGGGATGATTTAATTGGGCCTCATTTTCTACCTCCTCGATTAAATGGTGAGGCATACGTTCAATTTTTAAGAGAAGTGCATCCAGTACTGCTGGAGGAAGTTCCTTTGGGCGTCAGAAGGGATATGTTTTTTATGCATGATGGGGCTCCCGCCCATTTTAGTCAAGTAGCACGTCAGCATTTAACTGAAACATATGCAAATCAGTGGATAGGTCGAGGAGGACCACATAAATGGCCCGCTCGATCCCCGGATCTCAATCCTCTCGATTTCTATTTGGGGCCATTCACAGCATTTGGTATATCGTACTCCTGTTCGCGATGTAGAGGACTTAAGAAACCGCATCATCGATGCGTGCAGGGTAATCAGAGAGACTCCAGGAATATTTGAGCGAATACGTGGCTCAATGCGCCGACGTCTAGACGCATGCGTAATGTTTGAAGGTAGACATATTGAACATTCACTATGATTTCTACATGTTGTGTGTTTTGTTATTAATAACTTAGTTTTGTTTATTACCCTTTAATCGTTTAATGCAGGTACTAACTACAAAATAACAATAAATCCAGTTCGCATTTATGACGATGTATCTCTGTAGTTGTTCGTAAAATAATGTTTTGCTGCTTACTGGTTTATTTTGGGCAAAAAACCCAAGAGACATTTTTTGTTTAGAATGAAACAGGCTATCGGAAATAAATTTTTAAATGGTAAACAAATAATAAGACAAAAAGTTACATTGGAAATAAATTTTAGGGGTTGCGTTTTTCCCCCTTACAACCATGGGGTAAACCAAATAAATTACTGGCTAAGTGTCTTTTGGTAGTACAAAACGTCAGGTTAATTTCAATATTGTAACTTTTTCAGTGCTTGTAGAAAAAATTGTTATACAAATTTTATGTACCCCTTTAAGGGGCTGTATCTTAACAAGGATGCTCCAATGAAGTTTCTTTATATGAAAGATCCTATCTTTTTTTCGATGAGAAATCACCTCCTTAAATGTTTTACACTTATTCAGTTACACCCTGTATATATATATATATATATATATATTATATACACCGGGTGATTCTCCAAGGTGGCTCACCCTATAACTTTTTTATTATTGAAGATAGAAAAACGAAATTTGGGGGTTGTGTATTATAGTTCAATTAAAATTTCTTGACATATTTACTTGCTTCTCCATACTTCCTGTTGGACCGGAAATTACCCCAACTTTCGATTTTTAAATGGGACATCCTATATATTTTTACATATTTCGATCGAGAATGACATTCTAAATCCAACAACACCTCACTTGTCAACATTTGACAAATGAAGTCATTTTTATTCCAATTTTTATTTTTCGATCTAGAATGCCATGGATCGTGTGAATCGCTTCATTCTTGATCAAGTAACATGAGAAAAAGACGACTTTGAGGCTTATGACTTCACAGTCATTTCAAGAATTATTTATAAGTCGTAAATTAGTTCTTTAGGTTCTGAATTTTCAAAATGATCTCCTTGATCACGGCAAATTTTAACTTTTTCAATTTATTAGTTGTTTCGCAGTGATGTTCTGGAATTCCAATTATTCTTTATTAGGAAGTTTACGTTCTGTGTCTCAGACCATTTCTTATGTCAAATCAAATCAAAATATACTTTAATGTCAAAAGATAAAATCTCGTGGACAAAGCAATAATAAATTAGTTTAAAAGAAACACAGAAAATTCAGGAGAATCAACAAAGGAATATCAAAAAAGCATTGTATGTTAAAAGAGAAAGATAAAAACACAAATAAATAAATACACACAAACATACATCGTGGGTGAACGAATAGTCATAAGTTAACAGAACATTAAAGGAGTAAATAAATAAAGTATATAAATAAATAAGATAGTTTGAACCCATATTCGTTACACTGTTTTGTAATTCGTAGTGACTATTAGCAGTGGACATATACAATGGTTAAAAAAGGAATGATTTCATAACAGTATGCCATCCATATCTTTATCAAAGTATTCTTGAACACTATAAAATACCTGGTGAATGAGAACTTGCTTTACAGACTTTCTGAACTGATCAATTGATTGGATATCTTCAAAATGAGTCGGAAGATGATTATATATTTTAGCTGCATTATAGATCAGCGATTTTTTCATCAAATTTGATGATGGAATGGGCAGTCTTAACTTGTCATTTTGGCGAGTGGATCCAACAACAACATCGTAGGATGATTTGTTCTAATGTACCAGGCACACAGTTTCTAGTATGTATAAGGAGGAGAGTGTGAGTAATTTTTGCTCCTTGAACAAGGGTTTTCAAGACACTCTAGGCCCAACTTTGCACATATATCTAATGGCGCGCTTTTGAAGAATGAATACTGTATTGAAGTGCTGTTGGTTGCAGTTGCCCCAGAATGATATGCCATACCTTAGATGCGACTCAACTACAGCGTGGTACTCAATTTTGGCGGTTACAATACCTAATTCATTCGACACCATTCGTAAAGCATAACATCCCGAAGCTAGTTTTTTGTTCAGTAATTTGATATGGTTATTGAAATTGAGGTTGCTGTCCAAATTGATTCCAAGAAAGTTATTGTTTTTTTTATTTGATATAATATTATTACCCAACGGAATGTCTGATAAGTTGCAATTGAATGATATGAGATTGGTTTTGTCTATATTGAGGGATAACAGATTGGAGTTGCACCACTCTCTCACACTGGTGATATCTTGAGCTATCTTGTTGTGAAGATTTGTTTCATTGATATCCTGCCACATGATGGTTGTATCATCCGCAAATATTGTAAACATTCCATTAGATTTGATATAAGCCAGGTCGTTGAAATATAACAAAACATACTGGCCCTAGTACCGAAGCACTTGGGGCACATCGTGTCTGACAAAGCCAATGTCTGATAGTGTGTCAGTTCTAACAACTTGGGTTCGTTGACTTAGATATGATTGGATCCAGTTGAGACTTTGATTTCTGATACCATAGTGCTGGAGTTTGCGCAGCAGTATTGTGGTTCACACAATCGAAATCTTTCGATAAGTCATAGAAAACTGCCGCACACACCTTCTTAAAGTTCAACTCAGAGTAAAGTCTTTTCAGCAGATGGAAGATAGCATCCCCTGTACTCTTTTTGTACTGAAAGCCAAATTGCTGAGGGCTTAAGATTTTGTGGTCGGTAATAAAATTCTTCAATCTAATTTTAACCAACTTCTCTATGATTTTACCAAGGGTTGGAATGAGCGAGATGGGTCGAAAGTTCGATGGATCTGTGGTGTCACCCCCCTTGTGAAGAGGGATCACAACATTTGTTTTTAGGAATTGTGGGTAAGTTCCTTTGGCAAACGAGTCATTAATAAGTTGGACTAGTAACTCCAGAGCAAAAATTGGCATATTCTCAAGAATTCTTATCGGATGTTATCGATGCCACAAGAAGTTTTATTTTTATGTTTTATTGTATCTATTAGCTCTATTAAATTAGTCTCATAAAACAAATGTTTCAGAAATATTAATGTTGTTCATGAACGATAATGGATCTGGTGCTTTATCTATATTTTTTGATAGTTTGTCAGCTATGGAACAATAGAATTCATTCAGAGTGTTGCCATCAAAGTGATATTCTTTGCCAGAGTGGGAGTTTTGCCGCGAAACTCATTTACTATACGCCATGTCTCTCTGATGATTTCGCAGATTCTGTTATGATAGTAACAGCTTTTTGCTTTTACTACTTTTCTGTAAATACTTCACAGATTTATTGTGAGTATTGGTGAAAATGAGCACTATTGGTGATTTTTTTTTATGTAATGCAGGCTTCTCAGATTCTTGGCAGAAGTACGAGTTCCTATAGTTATCCAAACCTTTTTAATTTTGTTTTTATTTTCTGCTCAGGAAATGATGATTCAAAACAATGTATTAGGCAATTGTGATAAGAAAGAAAGGGATCGTCAGAGTATAACATAGAATCCCAGTCCATATTTAAACATATAATATAAAATTTTTCATAGTTTGATTTACTGAATAACCTTCCAATTTTTTTTTTTCGGCTGTGCTATAATTAAGTTTTACATTACAGTAGACAGCCTCATGATCTGAAATATCCACTGGTATAACAGAGCTTGTGACATTTTCTTCCTGCAAATTTGTGCAAACGTCAATTTTACTTTCAGAGCCTTGAGTTATCCTGGTCGGACCGTTAGTGTGCATGAATAAGTTGAACGAAGTGAGTAGATTTTTTAATTTTTGTGATAAAAGTGAATTAGGTTAGGTTAGCTTAAATTTTATTATCTTTTTTGTTTATAATTTTAAGTTTGAGGATAATTGATTTTCTTACTTTATACTCCATTTCTTCACGAGTAGCTGATGCTGTGTTATACACCTGATTTTTTATTGTTTCTTAGAGAAAAATCTAGCAGAGTAAGATCTGGTGATCTAGAATATGAAAAAGAAATAATACATTTGAAAAAAACAACTTGAGAATGTAACTCGCAGGCCACTGAATAGGTTCATAAGTGCCAACCATTTTCTGGGAAGGTGTCATTCAGATGTTCTCTTACGACTCGGGGGAATTGTGAGGTGGCGCTCCATCTTTTGAGAATAGATATCAAGTGGTAAATTTTCAA